>BMAO01014937.1:0-66685 GCA_019973975.1 Trichonephila clavata
ATGTCGAACTTTACGGCAATGAAATGGTGGGACAAACCAGAGAAGGAGGGCTGTAATCTTCCAACTCCTTCCGCATCCGCTCTTACCTATCTGGAATTATTTTAAAAAATCCCAAAATTTGGTGGAGTTGCAAGGTGCCTCCCACTCATCATTGGTGAGCGAGTAATAGACCCGGTCTGTGGCCCTAGCTCTCTAGTGTGACAGATGCTCCCAGACTACATTCTCTGGTCTTGCCAGTGGTCTGGCAAGACCAGAGATAGTCATCAGATAGATATTGATGATAGAGAAGATGAAGGATTCATTGCGATACTTGATAGAGATACTTGATACACTTGATGATAGAGATACTATCATCACAAGTGCCTTCCATTCTCAGAGAATAAAAGATCTTCTCCATCTGCGCAAGGTATCAATATCACCAGGATTCCCCCGAACACATAATGCGTTGCACATTGCATGGATCTTATACAAGCAAAGATATCTACACTGATACCCCTTCTTGTGCTGGACTTTTTGAGAGTCGACGATTTAATTGATTTTGTTTGACTTCGCCACACCCTGAAAGATTAGCAACAACAACAACACAAAATCTCTCAAGTAAACCAAAAATAACTATGTTTAATTTTATTCTGTTAGTACTATCTGAAAAACGATTTTATAACCCTCAAAATTCACTTAAAATTTCATGTTATTATGCATTTGAATTGAAGAGCTTGCTTCAAAATCTAGCCTAAGATTTTTTCAATTAATTCAGCTGCTCTCCAACAATTTTTTTTTCAATCTTCTTTGCATGGATTAACTCGAGTGTGTGCTTTTAATTGTCATTGTCAATAGGAAGTTACGCGTAAATTTGCCATTATTTCTTAAAAAAGTTTTTTTTTCTTTTTGGTTAAAAGAAAACTAAAGCTATATACAACAACAAGACTGGAAAATTTTGTTTTTCTATTTAAACGATGTTACTTCTAGTAAACTTGACATTATTTCTTAAAAAGGTTTTTTTTTTCTTTTTGGTTAAAGGAAAACTAAAGCTATACAACAACAAGACTAGAATAATTTGTTTTTCTATTTAAAAGATTTTACTTCTTCATCAGGAAGAGAAATATGTTTTCAATAAAAAAATACTCTCTACTTTTATAAGAGCAAAAAGAGAGTATAATTACTAATTACAATTTTTATAAGAGTATATTTTATAAGGTTATCAATTTAAAAGTTTCTTAATTGTTTTACAAAGAAATATTTTAAATAGCTTAAAAAAACTGCTAGTTTTTTGAACGTCTTAAACATTATTTAATGTTTTCATTTTTTTTATATTTATGGAACAGCTAATTTATATTCATATTTACCTTCCCCGCTCAATATATACACTGATGTCCAAAATTTAAGCATAATTGATAATTATGTGAATAAAGAAGGAACTGTAAATCAGAATGGAGGAGGGAAACGTGATATGCGAGTGTAAAATGGTTATAAAATAAAGAAGCAAATCAAAAGAATGATAGCAATTAATCTTATTATCCAAAGTAGCAGTTTGAAAGAAAACTGAACATAGCAAGATTCACACTTTAAAGAAAAAATGAAAGAAAACATTAAATAAAATACTGATGCTGCAGTTTAATAAAGCGTGTGGTCACCTCTGACAGCCAGGCACGCTGCGCAGCGATTTACCATACTTGTTATGAGATCATGAATGAGTTGTAGGCTCAAACGGCTCCAAGCTTCTTGGAGAGCTCTCTTCAATTCTGTAACGGAGCTTGTTGGATGCGAAGGGGCTGCAATTTGTCTCCCGAGCATATCCCATACATGCTCGATACGATTTAAATCAAGGGAGTTCGCAGGCCACGACATGCGCTGGATGTTTTCCGTTTTAAGGAAGTCATCCATCAGCACCGCTCGGTGACATGGCGCATTATCATCCATGAATATGAAATCAGGACCGACAGCACCTCGAAACAAGCTAATATAAGGCTCAAGAACTTCGTCTCTGTATCTTTGAGCAGTCACAGTCCCCGTGTCACAGAAATGGAGGTCTGTGCAGCCGTCCATAATGATGCCTGCCCATACCATTACTCCCCTTGAAGGAAAATGATGTATTTCCGTTATATTTCTTGTTTCAAAACGTGTTCCACGTTCTCTCCATATCATTACCCGCCGAGAATCACTACTCAGACTAAACCGGAACTCGTCACTGAACATCACATTGGCCCACTCTCCCACACTCCAATGTTGATATTTCAAACTCCAGTTCAAACGAGCACGTTTATGAGCAGACGTGAGGGGAATGCAAACTGCTGGTCTTCTGGCATACAGGCCAGCATGATTGAGTCTCTGTAAACAGTTTGTCTCGAAATTCGTAATCCTGTGGAGACTGTGAGCGCCGAACCCAGTGCTCTGGCAGTACTGCCCCTCTGAAGTCGCGCACTTATTACCAGATATCGGTCTTGACGAGGGGTTGTGATTCCCTGATACTGGTTGTCGGGTAACATTTCCCGTTCTTTAAAACCTCTGCTACAGTCTTGAGATCACAGACTGGTCCACATTCAGAATTCGAGACACTTCGGTTTGTGATCGTGAGGATTCCAGCATTCCAACGATTCTTCCTTTCGTAAACATGTCCAACTGGCGTCTTTGTGCCATCATTCACCTTATTTGATGGTTAACAACGTTCCTCCGCACAGCAGTTGCACCAAACTTGTTTGAACTGCCTATGCTGCGTGAATCGGTTTCTCCGCGTTCCGACAGGCGCCGGTGTTTCGCGCAGGACGTAGTCGCCTGAAAAGTTTTGCATAAACCCAATGTTTTTTCTTCACCCAATTAATATTCGCTAGAAATTTGGAACAATTTTACGAATATTTACTCCATGTTTTTTGCATTTTACGATTTATGCTTAACTTTTGGACACCAGTGTATATATATATATATTCAACTATTATTGGGGATATTTATTTAAATGTGTAGATTAGCTATGAGTACAAGAATGTTTGAAATAACTTAAAGTATGACAGGTAATTAAATTTTGCATTTTCTTTTTAATTGATTATGAAGAATGTAAGGATACGTAACACAATGCAGTACGATATGATACTAAAAGAAATATCAATATGCTATTCAAAAACAATTAAGTTATTTTAATAAAATAATATAAACAACGTATGTGCGTCATTTCGGTCAAAATTAAGCTTCAAACTTATAAAACACAATCAGACTATCAACTGGTACGTACGACATGTTTAATGAAAGCAGAGAACGATTTGATCAATTATACTAATAATTACAGGCCTCTTACTATATTAATAATATTTATTATGTGTGGTACCTCCAAATACAAATACATGTTCACTAATCTATTCAGTAAAGAAATTAAATTCATTCTTAAAAAATTGCATGCATTATAGTTTAAAATTACAGAAAAATAAGTTTCTCAATTTTGGTAGATCAAATTAAACTTGCTGAGAGAAAATAAAAAAGATTAAAACACTTATTTTAAACAAAGCTTTTTTTGCTAAATAGTGTAACTATCCCTAATTTTTAGTACTTCGTCCTAAAGAACATTTTTACTGATTTGCACGTTCATTGACTGGTGATAAGAAATTTTTCTAATGAATTTTATATTAAAAAACATATTGGAGCAAAAGTTACTTTAATGACTTCTCGGTCCCTCTTTCAATTAATGCCTTATAAAAATAATATCTTAGAAATTTGGAAGTTTTTATAATAAATATACCATTAGAGTCACACAGGTTAGCCTTTTAAAAAATGGAAGGCTGTATGTTCTTTGAATGTAATTCTAAATCTATCAATCAAAGTGCAAACAGATGACTTTAAAAATAAAAAGGTTATGTTTTCTTTTATTCAAAAACTTCCTCGTACATTTACGAATATAAGCCAATCCGTAAGTAAGTCGCGAGTGTATTTTTTCTTGAAAAGTTTACCCAAAATTTGAAACCCAGATATAAGCCTTATTGGAAAAAGAAATTCCGTAATTTTTCAAACATACCACCCTGTCAAACCATTGAAATATTTTCTATGAAACTACTGTAAAGTAAAACGCCACACACCAACAAGGATTTTATTTCTGGTACCCCTGACTATTTCTATTACCTTGTACACTGTCAGTACTTATCATACTTATCATATTTTTTAGAAGTAAATGGGCTTATAAATTCGTATGCGGTACGTGAACGTCGAACTATTTTTCATGATCTGGAGGAAAAATTTACTGTATGACAAACATATATGCCTTCAGACATCCCACTAAATGAATATGAATTTTACAAACTATTTGAAAACTAGTATTCAGATACTGAGGATTTCGGCGAATCTTTCTTTCTCTTTTTGAATACAAGTTTCATTCAAAACACACCAAAAATTAAAAAATTAAAATTCCTTGCACTTGGCTAACAGAAAATGTTTTTAAAAAAAGTTTTTTCTAAACTATGTTTTTCCCGAGTTTAGCAGATCACTTAGAAGCGTGGAACCACTTACATAAATTTTAAAATATTCCAAAAACATTTGTCTTATACATGGAATTTTACAGTATTTACTTTAAATGTTGGCTTAAGTATCGGCTACCCTAAAATTGTGAATTTTGCCAAAATATGACAATTTTTTTTATATTTATTTATAGGTCATCTTATTAGCTTTATAACAATACCAAGTTTATCATTTTCCGTTCCTAGAACAAAAACTACAAGTGTTTTAGTAAACGCAGATGCCATTACTTAAAGCAAAATATGTCATACTTTAAAACGTGTTTTACTCGAAATGTTTTTTTTTTAAATGCTCAAACGGGGGCAGTGGTTGCTCAAAAAGCTTTGAAAACAATTAATTGAAATTTTACGTGTATGTTCTGTGTAGTAGTAGAAGTGCTTTAATTTACAGATTTATCAATCACTGTTTTATTACAAAATTTACAGTCTCTTATGTGAATATAATCACTGTTATTTTAAGCAATTTCATATAATAACTAAGATAAAGAGCTCTAATTCGTGTAAAAATTAAAGTATCTCTAATCCTGAGAGTCATTTCAAAAAGGAATAACGTAGCAACACATCAGAATTGAAAAATTGAAAATTTGTTCATAAAATTTAGGTACAAAATGGCCCTTTTTTATGTTACTTTTTGTAAATTTTTAACAATTTTTAACATTTTGTTAATTCTAATTACTTTTTCTCTTTTTAATTTTAGCATATTTTTCTTAAAATATACTAAGCAAATCTAAAACCCACAAAAAAATACCTATATCTGCATTTTTTTTAAAAAGTTGTCACAAGTCGTCGGGTACCTTAAAAGTTCAATAATGTTTATCAATCTTTGAAGTAATTGTTTCCAACGTTTATTTTCACACTCATAAAAATTTTTATGAAAATAATTTAAATGTTCAAAACTATTTTTTGTAATACAGAAGGACTTTATAGAAACGATTTTAATAGTTAATTTTTATCAATAAATACCATATTTTTTGTGAAAATTTGCTTTTATCTGATAGCCATGATTCTTGACAACAGATCTAGCTCGAATTTACATGAAACTATACTTTTTCATAGTACTGCCATGCAAATTGTACTCCATTCCTCTTGAACCGCAAAGCCCGTTCAGTGTTCTTCGATGATGTTTTCCTAAGGCTTGTTTTAATAAACCGAAATCACAAGAGTAAATTGCAGAAGCGTAGGGTGATTTTACACGTATTTCATCAAATGGGATACACTTTATTCCTGTTTCTGATTCTTTCTTTGCTAAATAAGGGGCAGAGTTCGCTTAGACGTATGACTAGAGGCTTTGTCCATATGAAGCTCAAATTTATGAAGGACGTTTCCAAATAAAGTTTGAATTTCTTCTTTAAAAATTGGTTCTTAAATATCCTGCTGATAGTAGAGTCAATTATTTTTGGCTTTACTTGAGACTTTTTTGATTTTTAATTTACCGTTGTTAAAAAATCCTGCAACTATCGTGAATCTCTTTAAGAACTTTACTGTAGACTGACAACGCCATTTCGGGCAGTCATTCCTGTCAGTTGAGCGATAGAAAATTCATCTTTTACTACAGTCCCTTAAATATGCCCATACCTCCTCGAGTGTTACTGCAAATTTCCATTTTGCAACAGCTAAGTGTTTTTTACATAATTTTCAACAATTTGCTTTTTTTTCAGCAATATGTTTTAAAAAAGGAGATTAACTTAAGGTTTCAACATCTGTATTAACTTTAAATCCTTATGAATGATTTTAATTAAAGTTCCGGAAAACATTCCTAGTTTCGATGCAATGAATCTTTCAGACAGCGGATTTTCTTTTAGGATCAGAGACTTCATTTTCTTGATAGTTGCTTGTACTTGAACAGTCTTAGGAAGAAGTTTCGTGGTAATGTTCCCATTTTTACGTTCTGCTGGACACTTGTTTTCTCTCAAATTTAATACAGTCGATTCTCGATAATTCAAAGCTTCGATAATACGAACCTCTCGCTAATTCGAAGTATATGCTCAGTCCCTAGAAAACTCTTGATATTTCGAACTAAAACAATACGTTTTGGTACACTCGATATTTCGAAGTAAATTCTATGGCTAGCCAGACTACAACACGCTATAATTCGAAGTTATCTTATAAAACTCTCGACAATTCGAACACTCACTGTTATCTGCAGTCCTGTAATAAACGGGTTGGAGCTTACAAGTTTTGCGTTGTGTTGTCTCTGTGTGTCTTTCCTGTAACGTAGCCTCTTTGATGGTTATCTGTCTGCTACCCCCTTCTTAGTGTTTTCCGATTTCTCAGGCCAAAAGACACTTTTATTGTTTTCATTCCTTTAAGTGGATAATAGACCAACCGCACCTGTTATCAGCCGTCCATATATTTCGTTTAACACGTGGTTTTGCTACACATGTGTTCAGAAAGGATGGTCCGCTATTGTGAAAAAGAGATGCGCAGGATTGTGTATGAATATATTGAATATATTCTTAATACAGGACTTCTAACTTCTGTAAAATATTTATACTGCATAATATACACTTTTTAAAAATACTTTAAAATAATTGTATACATATGTACAATTGTTGTTTTATTACATAGTTTCAAATTTAAATGTGTTTGAAAAAAATTAGCATCGTGAATTTTGGGAATTTTTCCTACCCTCTTGATAATTCGAAGTTTTTTAATGGTCCCTCTAAATTCGAATTATCAAGAGCCGACTGTATATCATAAATAATTTTGATTGAAATGCAATAACCGAGATTTTTACACCGCTTTTTAATTTGTTGGTACGAATATTTCTCCTCAGAAAACGTAATTACGTAGCCTTCAAGCCATATATGATTTTTACCAGCCATTTTTAAAATAAATCTTTTATTTTACATTCCAATCAAAGTAAAACCTTAGCAGACGATTATTCCGAAGTTTCCAAAGTTTTATCTCAAAATTCAAACGAGAAAACGAATTATAAAATCGTTTCCATAAAGTGTGAACAACCTTCTGTAGTATATTAATATTTTTATTAATTACCTAGTGTTATATAAGTTCTGGTAAATACATGTTTATTAACACATATTAATTTATAAACTGTTCAAGTAATTAGAATCTTAATTTTAAGAATTAGTCAGGTTATTATTACGTTTTTGTCAATCTAAGATGAATTAAAACAATTTATAGGAAGGTGAAAAATATCTCATTTTAAACATTAGTTTCTTCTGGTGAATTCCGAAACCTTTCAGAAAGGTTCACAAGCTTCCATAAAGTGAGTCAAGAAGTCACTTGAATAATTCATGGAAGACTTGCGAAAAGTAAATAATTGAAGAGGGTTCCTTGGAAATAAATAATTCAAAGAACGATTTGCAAAATAAACAATCCTTAAGATGCGTAGGCAAAATAAAATATTTGTGAGGGAAAAATTCAAGATAAATAATCGAGGAGAAAAGACCGTTCTCTCTTTCAATAAATAAACCCTTTTCGTTGGCTTTTCCGTCAAACTCAAAGTACACGCATAGAAAGTTCCGTGAGTTTATACTTATTGATCAGCTTCATTTAAGAAATAAGATCATATAATGGGCTGAATATTTCAAAAAATAGTAAATCTAACATATGCAGTAGTATTCAAAAGTTCCCTGACTGAGTCTAAAATTTAAAAAGATTACCTATTAAACTGCTGAAGCACATCCTCCTTCAAAATAAGACCCACGAGTAACAACACACTTTTGCCATGGGCATCGAAACATTTGTGGAATCCATTTTTAGCCGTGTCCTTTAATTCAGCTTGGGATACACTTTAAACTTCATCTGCAGATTGATCTTCGTCTAACATGTTGGGAACCAGTGGCGTAACGGAAAATAACTGGGCCCCCCCCGCAAGGTCAGGTCTTGGGCCCCAAGCCGGATATATATATATATGTAATAACTTAAATTAATATCAACTCATAATTCGAATATCCTTTATTCATAACATCTAGTTCATAAACCCTAATACTCTATTTCGAAACGCATCTCTTTCTCAAGCATTAAAAACATGTTGGTTTATTACTGATTCTTTAGACCTTGAAATTTGATAGATTTATTAGCGATTCCAAGAAATATAGGATCCTTAATGGTTTTCATGCGCTTTTAGTAATAGGGATTAATATTCCCTAAACAATGATGTCATTTCTATAAATAACTAGTTATTCCCTTCACCTAGACACGTGACTGTATTTTTTATAATGTATTATTCCCGGTTCTTCCCTACATATAAATACTTGCTAATTGAATAATCTCTCTCTTGTATTTTTTGCTGAGTATGAGAAGCATACTCAAATAAACAATGTGATCACGAACAAGCCTCTTTTTAATTTTTCGGCCACGACCATTTCATCACTACTAATTAAAATGAAAATTTTCCTACTGTAAATATATTGCATATATATATACTTTTCAGAGAAAGTCTGCTTTCACCTACTACTGCTTACATAAACAAACAAAAAAAATTTTTAAACAAGAATTTGAAAAATTTTTAGAATTATATTTTATATAGTTCATTCTCTAAGTATTCAAAACAACAAAAGTAAACTCGGTTTGCTTTCATAGCTTTTAAAATAAAGACAGGTTTGTAGCGATAACAACAAAAATCAAGTAGAAAAATTCTGCGTTCACAGTTTTAGTAGTAAATGTAAAAATTATTAGGATAATAAGCTATTTAATAGCTGGTTGGATAACTTGTTGGATTTAATAGCTGGGTGGTCTTTTGAAAACATCCTGAAATCGTTTCGGCATTGAATTAGCATGTCTAGGACTTATCTTCTCTCATTCGTCCTTAAGGACACTCTTCAACGTATCCTTGCTAGATATATTGTGTTGACGAATCCTACGCTCCATAAAATCCCATAGGTGTTATATAAGATTCAGACCAGGTGACTGCGGAGGCGAGTGCAGCTGATTTGGGACATTATACAGGACCCAAATCTTCACAATCTCAGTGGCATGCTTAGGATCGTTGTCATGTTGGAAACGAAACGATAATCCTAGGCCGAGTTTGGTGGCGTTTTCCTTTAAACTGCCTTTACGACATCGAGTTAATCCTATTTGTTCATAATTGATTCGATATATTCCAATTTTCAAACACCATTGCTCGAAATGCGCCCCCACACCATAACACTACCGCCGCCGTGCCTTACCGTTGGTTCTAAATGCACTTTTTGAAGCGCTGTGCAAACTTTTCTCCATACCAATTTACGACCTTTTATGCCAAAAATTCAAAATTTGCCCTCATTGGAGAATATCACAGTCCTCCCGAACTCCGGGGGCTTATGAATATGTTTTTTTGCAAAAGCTATCCGTTTCAGTCGGTTAATCATTGAAATATAAGACTTTCTGCAAGACAGTCGACTACGGTATCCGGCCTTTTTCTTGCAGTATCCACACAAATGTTTTTCTTAAACTTCTCGTGAGTGTCAGTTTCTATTTGAGTTGTAGTTAAAAGCGGATTTTTTTCGCCAAGGATATCATACATAGTTTTTCTCTGAATGTGAATTTAGATGGACAACATGTGAAGGAGGTTTGAATGTGTAAACTCCTGTAGATTTAAAGATATATTTAACACGCTGGTTGGATGAATACTGCCATTCAACGGATCTGGCAATATCCCGACGACTTATTCCATCTTTCCATATTTTCGCAATGATTTTACGCTCACTGATACTAATTTCCTTCCTTTTATTTTTCATATCCTTGAATTGCTTCGTATCTCACAAAAACGTTAAAATTATTGCGTCACAGCTTTCTTAAGCTATTTTACTTGATAACGGAATGCAAAAACTCGGTTAACCAAAAACGCTCGTTGATAAAAATTTCAAGAATCAAGAATATTTCAAATAGTGAACGCGCACTTTTTCTGCCTACGATTTGTATACTTTGCTACAAAACTCCACTTATCTTATGTAGTTTTAATTCAAAATTAACGAATTCTTGTATGCTCAATATTAAATAAAAGTAAAATTCCTGAAATATTGTGAGAGAAAAATTATTTTTCTATTAAATTTTACCTTTTCTGTGTGATTTGATACCGGTGAACGCAAATTTTTCAATCAAGTGTATATATATATATGTATATATACAAAGGATTGTCAAACCATTACACATCACGTAAAAATATTTAATATTAAACTTATAACTGAATACAAAATCAAACGGAGTCTGAGTAAACGAAGCAAATAATGTATGATATTAGAGATATTTATAATATTCATTAAAATGGGAAATCTAACGACAGAAAACCTGGTAACTAAAATAAAAATGAACAAACACTAACACACTGTAAAATAATTTTCGATATGAAATTCTTACGAAAGAAAAAAAAAGTATTACTTACCTTATTCTTAATTTCTGCATCCTAGGACGTGCTTAATCTAAAGTTTGATTATATTCTAGCATAAATACTGCAACTTTTTATAAGGAGAGTTCTTTGTATGATGCAAAAATGATTCCATGAAAAAAGAAATAAAAAACTGATACATTCCATTATGCTTCATTTGATTGAATACTCATAAATCTAGATCAAATTTTCATTTAAAATCCTTCCTGTGCTTTTGCAAGTATCGTAATATTATTTTACTTGAAAAAAGCATAACAGATGTACGTTATTTACGATTTCGCTAAATGAAAATGAAATACACGAGGGGGGGGGGACTAAAGACGGCGATTAGAAAAGTAAATCATATCTTTTTTCCCCCTCCCTACAGCTAATGTAAGGTATACTTTTTTATAACAGTGATGAATTTTTATAATCTTCCTAGCATTTTATCTGATTTTCAGTCTGATTTTTGTTTTATCTCTGTCAGTGTAATTCAGGTTTAAAAAGAAAACTGCTGAAGAAAAGTATCTCTCGTCACGGGGATTACAGCAAGTTAAAAAAATGTTTTTGATTCGGTTATGAATTTGGTTATTTGGTTTAAGTGAATGACTTTGGATCTCCAATTGGAAAATCGCTTAAAAATTCGATTTTAAAATATGAAAAGCGAATTTTGAGAAAATCTACGTTAATGGCGTCAGTCAGGCTGTGAGCCCCTGCCCCCCCCCCGCAGTGCGGGGGTGTACGTTACGCCACTGTAGGGAACGATATGTTCACACACCCTATGCATGTTAAGATCCTTAGTCAATATCCATTGACGTGTGGCCGATGATATCCCAACTGATTCTGCCATTGTTTCAAGCCTGTACTTACGTACCACCGCAGAAACCTTTTTGATGTTTTCAAAGGTGCGAGAAGTCTATTGACGTCCAGAGCGTTTGTTGTCTTCGACACTTACCGTGCCTTTTCTGAAACTTCGATGCCACTCAAAAACTTGCTTTCGCGATAATGTATCACATCCTTACACCTGCTTCTAAATTCTGAAAGTCTCCGTAGCACTTTTTACCAAATGAACACAAAAATTATATATATAATATCCATTATCCGCTCAACAAATGCAATTTCTTTCTACATCTGCTAAATACATCTGCCTATAAAATACGACGCTGTGGTGAGCCACAGACCACTTGATTTGGAACAAACTTTTTAGAAAAGGAAAAGAATGCAATAACTCAGAAATATTATTGTGGTCACTTTATTGCAAAAATTTCCCACGTTAAACGCTTAGTCCGAAAATTTTTGAATCCTACTAGTATATGAATAAACACTGTTTTATACAAATATGTTTTTTTTAAGTTATGAAATTTTCAATACTGAAAAATAAGATATTATTCAAATCAGTAGTGCTTAAACTGGGGTCCACGAATTCCCGAGGGTTCAAAGAGCTTTTCTAGGGGGTCCGTGAAGGTCTCTCATTTAATGTGTGTTAAGAATTTCCCCTTTTATAGACCTTGAAAGATCTCGCTGAAAAATTAAAAGATGTGCAATCCTACAATGAAAACTCTAATAGAGAACATGTATTTGAACAAGAATATCAATTTGTTTTTATTGTTTGCAACTACATAGTCATTACTACAACGTAATGTTTTCAAAATTTAGTAGAAATACATGCGCAAAAATTAAGAACTGAATTAATGGCAAGTCAAAATGATAATGATTGCATCCATTTTAATTTTTATTTAGATGTGATTGTTATAATTCCTTAATCCTTAATTCCATGGGACAGATCGACAATTATATCCCATATATTTTTATATCAATCCAATAATTCAGTCCATTCCTTTAGACAGTTTGGTCTATTTCTTAGATAACACAGAAGACGTACACAGCACAAAGAACATTACATATTCTAACTCTACAAGCCAAGCAAAGTATACATCTCTCGGATGACTTGCAGCGTTATCTATTTAATTAAAATTTAATTTACAACAGCGATTACTGTTTTCTTAAGTTATCCGACTACTTGCGATATTTTTTTTTAAAAATGGATTTTTTTGTGGTGTTTAGATTTATTTAGAACATTTTAAGAAACAAATGCTAAAATTAAGAATAGAAAAAGGAATTACTATTACTTAAACGCGGGAAAAAATTGGTAAAATTTTACAAAAAAAAATTACATAAACGGGACCCACTCTGTGCAAAACGTTTATGAACAAGGTATGAATTTTTCAGATTTGATGTGGTAATTTTCCATTCAATTTTTGAAATAACTTTCAGAATAAGAGATATTTTAAATTTTTTTACAAAAACTAGAGATCATTTTATCAAAGTTATTATATGAAATTGCTTTAAAAAACAGTGATTATATTCACATAAGGGACTGTAAATTTCGTAATAAAACATTGATTGATAAATAAATTGGTAAAAACACTTGTTCTATATTTTACAGATCATACATAAAAAATTTCAGATAATTTTTTGAAAGCTTTTTGTGAACAATCGATGTCCTCGTTTGAGCATTTAAAAATACACACTTAAAACACTACTTAAAGTAATGGCATCTGCTTGTACTAAAACACTTGTAGTTTTTGTTCTAGTGAATAGAAAATAATAAACTTGGTATTTTTATGTAGCTAATAAGATGGCCTATAAAATAAAATCAGAAAAAATTGTGAATTTTTGGCAAAATCCACAGTTTTATGATAGTCGTTTACTTTAAAGGAAACAAAGAAATGTAAAAAAAAAAATTCTTAATGAGAGAGAGTGGCAGAGGCAGTACTGAGAAATCTTTAAATTTCTCAGTACTGCTCAAACTGCTCAGTATCGCTGCAGTTTAAGAACGTCTAAAAAGTTTAAGAATCGAAATCTTAAGAACCGCTGATTTAAATAAATAATTTAGTAAACGTAATAGTTCTTTTTATTACGCATCACATGGCATACATTTGCATTAAATAATACAGTAAAAAGAGAAGTTTATCTCCCAATGAA
Source organism: Trichonephila clavata (assembly GCA_019973975.1). NCBI lineage: Eukaryota > Metazoa > Arthropoda > Arachnida > Araneae > Nephilidae > Trichonephila > Trichonephila clavata. The sequence goes on from BMAO01014937.1 coordinate 13,783, forward strand.
CCATAAAATCATTGCATTTAAATATCACGAAAAATGTAATAAGGAATCCATATATTTTTGGAATTATTTTATACTTATAACACATAAGTTCTTTTTTCACACTCTCAAGTATCCCTCATCTAATAACTTTCTTTCACTAATAAAATGATCTAAATTCATGTGATTTCTAAGTCTTATAATGAATATTATTTTGTGTTTCCCACCAATCAGTTCAAGCATTTCTCTGTTGCCAGGTTCTGGTTTTTGCAGAAACTTTCTTTTATAAAGTATATACTTGTCAACAATAATTACGTTCATAAGTAGGCAAAATGCACTTGAATTAAAAGTGCATGTATGATATAAGAATTTGTTTCTTAATTTTGCAAATTTTTTGAAATATCTTAGCATTTAAACACCTCTTCTCAATTATCAAATTTGAAATTTTGACTTAATTTTACAAGTAGAGTAACAAGTGAAAATCTAATGTAAGTATTAAATTCAATGGAGAACACATGACCGTAGTCAAATTGTCCCATTGCAAACATTAATTTCTTTAAAATATTTGCATGACAATTATTAAAAATAACATTCGTTATTCATAAGTTTTACTTAAATTTTATCATAAGTAAAATGATTATCTACAACACGGGATTCTTATATATCAAAATACATTTTGGCTTCTTTTTAACCAAACTGAAATCGAATCTTCGCTCGCAATTGTATTTTTCCAGTAGAGCGGCAAACTCGTCGTCAATTTATTGGGGTGACGCCTTTAGTCACCAAGAATTTGGAACGTTTTTCTGAGTTGCAGTCATCAAATTTTTAACTCAGCAATCGGAATTGGCGAACAGAAAACATTCTTTAGTTTTGAGGCCTATGTCTACAAATATCTACTATGGCGGAGGAGCAAATCCGCGTGATGTGTTTTTCTGCTTTTGACTTTCGATTTCAATGATTTTGTTGGTTTCACTGATTTCTATAATATGTTTCATTTTGCATCTGTAAATCTCAAAATGTAATTGAATGTCATTTCCAGAATAACAGGAAAAGGAATCTGGAATCTGACAACGTTATGAAAATAAACGTGTCTTCAATTTTTTTTACTAGCCTTGAGAATACCTGACAACGGTAGTTGGGTCTTGGTTTGAGCTAAATAATTCGGTACTTTTCCATTTTGTTGGTGCAGGCTATAAAATCGTCAAAACTGATACCACCGAAACCAAACGGAATATTCCAGCTGGTGACCTTTTACCACCACATTTTCAAAACAAGTCGACTTTTTTTTTTATCAGTAATGGCTTTTTCATAATACATCAAAAATGCATGAGAAAGACCAATGAAAACTAAGATTTTTTATGTGTACATTGTGTGTTGTCGCCAATAATGGACGGCGAGATTTGCGCAGGTGAAACGGACAGAAAAGTACCGAAAAATCATTTTTAGAGTGGTTTTGTGAATAAAATATATTTTTATGAACGATTTCTTTACCTTGAAATAATTTCACAACAGACTTTTTATCATTTGGTTAATGTCGGATTGTGTGCAATCACTTACAGTAGTCATTTTATTCGCAAAAATTGCTATGAAATAAATGAAAATATATTGCAAAATCACGATATTTGGCATGGTTGGCTGCTTTCTACAACTGCGTTAATTTTTTGTTGGCGCCACGATAAAGATAAAGTATCAATTTCTCAGTTATTTTTAGACATTTCCTTCCTAAATTGCATACAAATTGGTTAGGCATAGCCCTTCCTACTTTTCTGATCATTATTTTTAGATTATTTTCTCTGTATCTTAATTTATTCAATTTTCCATTTCACAAAGTATTTAAAACTATTTTTAACCTGAATCGTTTAAAGCTTCTTATTATTTTTTTAAAATCTTGGTAAACTAGAGAATATACTTTACTTTGTAGAGACTGGTGATTATAACTCAACAAGGCTTAGTGTTTCGTTGTCCGCTCCCACAACATTTACCTCCTAAATTATTGCAAAATAGATTTCGTCTTTTAACTGTTCTACAAAATTACGCGAGCATCGCCAAATACCCACTGATCATTCTAGAGTAATGCTAACTAATTATTTGCATAATAGCACCGAGTTAACAGATTTATTCCATTTCCCCATAAATCACTTACCACCAAAACAATTGAAGTATTGATTATTGCATTTAAAAGGAATCATTTTATTGAAAAAAATAAAGTATATTGCGTCTAATATATGATTAGGTAATCTTTTTTCCCTATATTATAATTAACGTAAAAAAACAGTTGAATTTTATGCTTTATTTATAACTAGCTGATGTACCCGTTTTTCGCACGGGTGAATTGAAAAATAAAACAATAGAGATTCCAAGAAAAAGAAAATAATTTACGTGTTAAACTTGCAATCAACAAAAAAAGGAGTTTTTTAGCAAGTCTCTGCACAACAAAAAATCAGATTTGCCAAATTTAAAATCTGTAGTTGAAAAAAATACCTTTTTTTTTTTATCAATGACGCCCCACAGCACCCAAGTCGGTTGACTTTTGAAATCCTCTTTCTTATCAAATCCCTACTCAGCTGTAGTTATAGGTTTTCTAAGTTTCAAGTTTCTAGGCTTAGTTATTCATAAAAGGGCCTAAAAAATGAAAAAAAGCCCTCGCATCCCTTGATGGATATCAATTTTCACAAAACTCCCTCTTAGAAAATCTCTTCTCCAGGAAAGAAACATGCCAGCTAAATTTCAAGTCTAAGTTTAATAATTTAAAGTCTCTTTTATCAATAGCATCTCTGTAACCCTTCGTAACCCCCTTAAGTTTCAATTTTTGTAAATGCCTTTCTTGTAGCAGTTCTCTACCCCCTTGAAAGCAAATAGTTAAAAAACGTGAATATTTATCTATAACGGTACTTAACCCTTTATAAATCGTTTAGGGATCGATTTTCGGCAAAACCCTTTTTTACCAGATAGTTACTTCAGGAAAGGAACTTGCTTACCATATTTCTAGTCTGAAGGTCTAATCGCTCGAAAATGGGAATGATTATCTCTAACGCCCCATTAATCCCTTACAACCTCCCTTGGGGGTCCATTTTCGAAAAACCTTTTTGGTAGCGGATCACTACTCTACAAAAGGAACATTCCTGCTGAATTTCAAGTCTTTTAGTTCAAGCTATGAAACCAAAAATCTTAAGATTCTAAACATACTTAGTCTGTTTTTTACAGTCTATGCTGTGAAACAAAAAACAGCAGTAAATTCAAATCACATTATTAATTATAAAAAATCGTAGGAAATAATTTTTAATTAATTGTAATCAACATATAACTCAGAATACTCTTATACATATATTTTACATTATTTGAATAAAATCTCAAATTTTGAATCCATTCCATTAATACTTTATTCTCTATTTGATATAATTTTTAGATATTCTGCAGACATTAAATAAATAATATATGTAAGTAAGAAGTCAAAATTGACTAGAGAAAATTTAATAAAAATTTATTCAATAAGGTAAAGTAATGAAATAAAATAATAAGGAGAGTTTTAAGTAAATCTTAATCATCTTAAACATATTATTCTTTGCATTTTTAAAACATTATTGAGTAGGAGGGGAAATTTCAAGGAAGAAAATATATTAAAATAGTTTTCTTTTAATAAATATTATTTTATTTTAGAAATGTGCGTAAAATATCATGAATTTATTCTATTTGAAATAATTTATATCAAAAGTTTGAGCAAAAAAGAATCAAATCAAATAATGTATTCTGCATATTATCTTAACTTTAACTGATCACTTTTTTTTCTTTTTCTTTTTTTACATTTAGAAATCATTTCAAAATTTAGGACACCATTCAGTTCTAATTCATTTCACCACTTAGATTAAATGTTTATGCACAGACTATTTAACTAGAAAAGAATAATAAAATAAATCTTGTTAAATAATAACTAATTAAAATAAATCGAGCTTATTATAATTAGCTTTTCAAATATATATCTCAAACAAAAAAAGAACATTCGCTCTGTTCTTAACATTCCCAAAAACTTGAATAAAATTACATGTTTAATGTTTTTAACCTTCCTTTGCATTATTTTTCTTTTTGTGCGAAATAATAAGGGTGATGTAATTTATACTTTAGGTTAAAGGGAAAATGTTTAACAAATCCTAGTATAAATGTATAAGATAAAATAATTAAGAAACAGTGTTGAGATGGAAATATCCATCATCATGCAAATTTACGTATTATATGCTGAGTTCAAAATAAATAAAATAATAATAATACATATCATTTTTATTCCTGATTATAACTAAAAAAACACATATTATTATTATTATTCTAATATCATCTGCATTGTGGTACTCTTCGTCAGAATTTTCGTCATCAAGATGACCTTCTGATAGTCAATAGCCTTCTAACTGGTCAAAGTAATCTTCAATGTGTGTGTCTGTGTGCTCCTCTCTTCTAAATTTCACTACAAAAATAACATAAAATAAACGTTAAAGTAAAAAATATTTTCATCGTACGTTAGAAGTCAAACAAGTGCATAATGATGTAAATTTGTGTAAGATAATTAGGGGGGAATTATTTGGGGCATTCGATAAAAATTGAACAGGAAATAACAGAAACACAAAAAAACATACCTTTTTTTCACTCATTATCGCTTTTATTTGCAAAAAAATTTCATAAATAATATTCAAGAAAAATCGCACGTATCTTCCAACCACAACAAACATCAGAATGACAAATTCAAATCCACTATAGCGATTGCGACATTTGATTTTTTACAGATATCCTTATTAAGCAATAGTCGCGAAAAAAGTTGCCTGTAACAACCGATTTACAGTTCACTAGTTCTAAGAACAGCTTTTTTTCACTAAACGTTATGATAGAAATTTTTCATCATAACCAAAGAAGAGTTAAAACATCCCACTCATGCGTCTTTAAAATTTTAATACTCCTAACCCATTCTTATTTACAGTTTTATTATTTATCGACATAATTAGGGTATAACTGACGGATTTCGAAATTAGACATTATTGTATTTCATCGTATTTCAAACTAAATCCAGGTAAAACAACTTCTGGTAATTATTCTCATGAAACAAAGCAATTTAAAACGTTAAAATCTTTTATATATATTCAAAAAAAACTCTAAGAAATGCAAAATAGAAAATGAGGTTTACTTTAACTCGTTGCCTATTCGCAGAAATTATTTAAGAAATTAACATGAACTCTCTGCCTTGCCTTAAAATACAAAGAATAACTTAGCAAAAAGAAAAGAAAGAAAGATACAAGATTTCAAACTGAAACTTGCTAAGCTGTATTTTATTTTACGTTTCAATTAGTGTAATTAGAGTTGAATATGAGTGAATTGGTGTCTATTTCTCTTTTCGCAGTTGTCTCATTCTGCTTACTAAACTACTTCCAATACATAATTCATAACTCGGAAATGAAATTATCTTTTAGCCTTGTATATTTGGGTAATTGGACGAGACTTCAGTAATTGAACTTAAGCTGTTTGGAAGAAGAATGTTCAATGAAACTAAATACCAAGCTAAAGGAATGAATTCAAATGAATGTAAGCATCAGAGATCCTTAAAAATTTTCGCAATGTATGGATAAAAAATTAATTTTAAATATGAAAAATTTAAGTGTGATATCCAAACATCGTGTCACATTCAAATAAGTGTCACATTCAAATAAGTGTCACATTCAAGCAAGTGTCACATTCATTGTGTCACATTCATTGTGTCACATTCATTGTGTCACATTCACTGTGTCACATTCATTGTGTCACATTCACTGTGTCACATTCACTGTGTCACGTTCACTGTGTCACGTTCATTGTGTCACGTTCATTGTGTCAAGTTCATTGTGTCATGTTCATTGTGTCACTTTCATTGTGTCACATTCATTGTGTCACATTCATTGTGTCACATTCATTGTGTCACGTTCAATTCTTAAGTACTTACTCTGCATTGGCCTTTTTTTCAAAAAGTACATTTAAATTGACGGACACAATTGATGTATTTTTCTTCTCGTAACGTAATATATTTGTTGGTTTTAGGACCTTGCGCAGCAGGAGTGGTTGGACTGAAAATGCCTCGATATTGCCTGTTTGGTGATACTGTGAATACAGCATCCAGAATGGAATCAACAGGCTTACGTAAGTTGACATCAATTTTACATGAAATATAAACTTCGAAGATATAGAAATTGCAATATGATAATAACAAAATTCTCCCAAAATAAAAAGAAGTTTGATTCACATTAGGAATTCGAATACAAAAAGTTAAAGTGAACTCAATTAATTATGTTGATTGTTGTACTCATGGCACGTGGTTATTTAAGAACAAGGTGTCACACAAAAAAACGAGACTAATATTATAGCTTAAAAAAACAATGGAGTTGTCAACGACTGTTTTGGTGACGTCATCTCACGCACCTTCTCTATCCATGTGGCCAGTTTCGCTGTAATCGTCTATGCTTGTTTGGAGTTCTGTGTCATTGAGTGAACACGTGCAACTGCATTCTGCCGGAAAAATGTCGAACAAACATCAAGTTTCTTTTGAAACTTAAGAAATCAGCAGCGAAAACATTTCAAATATTAAACGAAGCTTATATAAATGAAACTTTGTCTCGTGCATATGTGTTTGAATGGTATGAGAGGTTTTCAGGAAGAAAGGTCAGTGTAGAAGATGATGAACCTGTTGTTCGCTCAAGGTAAGCAATTACAGACCAAAACATAGCCAAAACTCGTGATATAAGTGGGTTCCCACTCATATCAGAGGTCAGACTGTTAATCAACACTACTACATTGAAGTACTAAAACAACGTGAAAAAAATCAGGGGAAAAGGCCAGAATTGGGGAGTGATGGATGGCTGTTGCACCAAGGCAATGCATCTGCTCACATGGCCCTATTTGCCAAGCAGTTTCATACCAGCAAAAATATTACTGTGATGGGGTATCCTCCTTTTTCGCCTGATTTGGCCCCATGCAACTTTTTTTATTGCCTACAGCTATATCTTGCTCAAAAGAAATCCATTTCACCTCAGTTGAAGAAGTTAAGGCAAAAACGAAAATTCTCCTAAAGGGTCTTCCAAAAACCGCGTTCCAGAACTGTTACCGACAATGGCAGCACCGAATGCAGAAGTGCGTGAATGCTGAAGGAAACTAGTTTGAAGGTGATACTGTCACGAAGAACTGATTCTTTCAGTACAATGATTTATTGGGCCTGTCTCGTTTGTTTTTTTTGTGCCATACACCTCGTATATTCTATATATTAATTCTCTTCATTCTGGAAGCGATAATTTTAGAATTTTTTTGTTAAAAATAGTGTAAAGCTCAGGTATAAAACAATTGAAAGCCTTGAAATTTTTTAAAAATAAAATATTCGGCATAAATTGGCATTGGGATCATTTTATTAACCCCACTTGGTCTTCCAGAGTGTAATAAATATATATCTATTGATTATAAAATTTAATCTAAATCCCACTCATCACTTGTTGAATGTAAAGGAAAATTGTTATTTTACCAAATCTTCATTATAAGAAAGAATCAAATGTAAATCAATGATTTTTAAGACTATATTTCGCAAAATTCTAATTCTAATTTATTTTCATATGCAGTTTTTACAACACCACATTGTTAAATATATTTTAAGTAACGAAATCTAAGATATGTTTGCAAAATGCATAGAATTCTTTGCGTTTTATTTATTTGTTTTCACATTCATTAAGTACTATAGATTTCAATCATAAATTATACCAATATGGATGTAATTTATATAAAAATGAGTAATATTTATTCAAAGTGCAAACACGTAAATAATATTCATGATATAAATTTGTCTTCTGAGTTTATTCAGAAAATTCATTTCGTTTTACATATTCGTTATATTTAGATATTACCTAAAATGTATCCACACATATATTGTGTGTAATCCAATTCTTACATATTAGTTTCAAGAAAATACATTTCTTCTCAAAGGAAAACTTATTTTCATCTGTTTGTTTTGTTGGAAATAATGTATTAAAAGTTTATTTCAGTTACTTATGCTTACTCGTCGAATGAGATTGTAGACATTTTTAAATGCTTCATTTTAAATGCTTAACTAAGATATATTTATGCAAATGTGTTTGCTAAAAATGCTTAAATATCTTATTTTTGTACAGGTAATATTACTTTTAAAAGTAAAATTTTGTGATTTAATGATTTTGCATCAATTGTTTGTGTATTTTTACTTTGTAAATTGCTTTTTGTGTTTCTGTGTTGTTTCTAGATTCAGGATAATTTTCAGCAAATAACTTGACGTGAATAATTTATTTGCGCTCTTATAAATCAATTTATGTATATTTCAAAAATCTTGATTTGTATGCGAGAGAATATTTTATTTCTGAATGGTGTAAATACAGAAAATATAGATATAAATGTTTAATTTACATTCATTCGAACTTATACATTAAATATTTTATAGCTCTTCGAATCCATTTGAGTACAAAGACGAAGGAAGTTCTGGATGCATTTCAGACTTTTATTTTGGAATGCCGAGGGGATATTGAAATAAAGGTATTATATTTTCCTTTTTGTATTTAATGTATTATTCATATTATAAATGATTGTATTATTATCAATATTGCTTTTTATAAAAAAATTCTAAGCTAAAAAGGACTTACGGTAATAAAAGGGTTGAAAAATGCAGTAATCTGAGGGCAATGAAAATCATTGGTGGGGGGGGGATGGTTTTCTTGTAATGTAATACATCACTAATATGTCTCCGGTCTAACTAAGAAAAATAAATCTTCTTAGAAATTTGTGTGATTTTCTTTATCAACAAACTCTCCTTCAACTGTGATCGTTCACTCTAACACTCTTCTAACTTTTTTTTTTGTAGAACGATCTGTTTTTGCTTTTAAAACATTGTTTTGGCAGTAATTTCTTCATTTTAGCCAAATTTCTTTCCCTGTAACATTCTTTAATGCCTTCAGAAAGCCAGTCTGGAAAGTACTGTAGATGAAAGGAAGTGATTTGAAACGAAATTCATTCAATTTAGCCATCATTTTCATAACTTGTGACGCGATGTATCGTCTTGGTGGAATGGTAATTTTTTCTTTTGCATATGAGGTCAGTTTTTCCAGATTTTTACACTCAATTAATTCAGTTGTGCCATGCAATATTCGTTTTTGATGTATGTAGTCAATGAACAGAATAAAATCCTGCATGTATCAATATACGGATTTCATAACCTTCCCAACTGACTTTTGGGTTTTTGGTTGCTTTGGATGATCTTAACCGGCTGATATTCACTTAGTAAATAATTTTTTTTATTTAAATGTGTTGTAGTGGATCCATATTTTATCCATAACACCATAGTAAAGCAAGAAATCTTCTTTATCTCACCTAAATAGCTCCGAACAGGGCTCTGAATTGTCAACGCGGTGTTGTTTTTGGTCCGGCGGGAGCAAACGTGGCACCCACTTCGAAAGCCACTTACGCATGCTCAAATTTTCAAGTTAAATTGTAAACACACTACTTACTAATATTTTAAGGTGTCAGCTATCGAAAGAACTTCACTTTGTGATCTCTCAAAACTATTTTGTGGAATTTTTTAATGTTTTTCTGAAGAATTACCAATTTTGGGTGACCAGAGCGTTCAGCATCATCAGTGGTTTGACTGCGTTTAAATAAAGCAGATATCTCTCAGTAATAGTTCATTTTCCTGGTACAGAGTCATGACACTTATCAAGCTAGTGTTTGTCTTCTACTGTATTTTTTTCTATCAAAATACAATGTTTAATCAACAAACAACATTCTTTTTTTATCCATTGCTTAGAAAATTACAAAACTGAGGTCACTAAAGCACTGTAACCTGTAAACTAATAGTCAGAATGCCATGAAATTTTGACACATCGTTTAAAGGTTGATACTGTTCATAAATTATATGGATCTGTCAACAATATTGACATGTACATCTCAGACAGGAGACTTATTGAGTAATATGTAGCTTACTACATTCAAGTTTAAAAGTATTAGTTGAAACACAATGTTTTTATATAGCAAAACATATTGAAGAATAATTAAATAGTCATAAATAGTACAACCTTTGACAATAAAGTTCGGTAAATAGTCCTGTAACATCAATGTAGATGAAATATTAACGAAAGTTACCTTACTATCCTTCGAAATAGTCACCTTCCATAACTATGCACTACTGAGATCTGCTATACATGTCCTGAAAACTTCGCAAGAAGTCTTCTTTTTGGAGGGAGTTCAAAAGTCTCGTCACGTTTGGTTGGATATCAGAAATATCGTTTTGTTAGATGTTAATATCGTCAACATAGATAACGCGTTTTCTTATCCTAAATTCTGGGTAACGATTTGTCGCACGGATTTACGGTTAATCTGCAGTTCATCAGCTATCATCTGCACAGTTAGATGACGATCTTTAGTGATTAATTTCCTCACTTTTTTTTTTTGTCACTGACGGAGGTGCAGTCTTCCGCTAGGAAGGTTGTCAGAAACAATTTCTTTGTTTTTCGAAAACGGGCGAACCACTCGTACACATACTTCATGGACAGTGCTTGATTTTCATAAATAAGTACCAATATCGCATAAATTTATTTTGGTGTCTTGCCAAGCCTAAAACAAAACTTTAAATTGGTCTTTTATTCGTTCGTTTTCCTGTTCTCAGTCAAGAACCAACGTACTATACAAGCCCTTTGTAAAACAAGTCTCATATGGAACACAAACGAGTCTCAACTGAACAACGATGGGGGCAGATGGTCAATACCTGCTGCTACACATGTGCAGGCGTTTTGTTTCGCCAGTGTTGCCATATCAGCCGTTCTGACTTCATTCACCGAACTTTATTCTCAGATATTGTAAATTTGAAAAAATGATCTGATCATGCCTTTAAAGTTCTCATATGACAAAATTAATAGTAAATGTTTAATAAAATTTCTTTTTTACTGAAAATGATTACTGAATTTACTTGTTTCTATTTTCAATACCTCCTTTATTTTCTTCTTTTTTTTTTTCATCGTTAATTCTACAAGTCCTAAAAAGGAATTGTTCGGAATAATCATAATGTAGAAAATTTTGCTGATGTTTCTAATTTTGAAATTATTGCAAAACCATGTTCTGAATTATATTATCTTTAATAATTTTATTCTTAATTATGTTTTCATATGTATTTTAAAAAATAACGAAGTAATTAATGTAATAAGTTTTTAAGAACTATCTCTAAATCGTTTTTAATAAGCAATGTTTAATCGTTGTCATAAATGATGTCAGATCCATATAATAGATTTTCTTGACTACCGGCGTGATTTTCAAACACATCTAAGTAACTAGAACTATTGTAAGATAATTCTTTGTTCCCTCAATTTTCACAATACACCCGCCGAATAATTTAGAATTTAAATACAGTATTCGCTTTGTAAGAGTTTTAAGAATCTGTTTGATTTGAATTTGGTATTGTCATATGAGAGCTTTAAAGGCATTGAGAAAATCTTTTTTTTTTTCAAATTTATTTTCTATTCAGCTTTACTATGAAATAGTTAGAAAGATCTTTTTGTCAATGCTAACTATTCACAAATACTTTAATAGTTGACATTCACAAATGAAAGGTACTATGGGAATTGTGCTACCAATAAACTTTCTTTAGTATTAGTACTGAATGTAACTCTGAGGGCTTTTTAAAATTTACAATCAAGACATTTTTTATTCTGGTCACGTGAGCATGAGGTATCCAAGTGCCATTTTGAGCTTATAAACGTACTTCATAAAAGTACGAGCTTATATATTTCATAAAAATTCTGCTTTCCTCTTAAAACCTATACTAGTGTATCTATTATTTGCAATTAAAACAGTGCTTCTCAAACTTTCAATAATTGCCACCCAATATCCAATCATGATTTTCATCACTCACGCCTCCCTTCAATAACAATGTATTGAATTCAATAATACTGCATTTTGATGCTAAAGCTACAATACGATTTTAACCTCTTAAATGCCACCGGCGTATATAAACGTCTCACTCAATCAAAGCATTAATTGCACCAGACGTATTTATACGTCTTTCCGAAGTACAATCTTTTCTGTGCATTGCTAATCATTAAATTATTCCGAAGGCTTTGGAATGCGATAAAAAAACCTTGACAGTGTGTTTGCGAAGGGTTTACTTGTTAAAGAGGATTTTTGCTTATTTATTCCTTTTCTCTTACCCTCCCCCCAATACGTCACATACACACGCGTACGTGGAAAATGGTGGCATTCGGGAACGAATTACGTAACTTTTAATCAGGATTTATAAACCATACAAAATATCAAGATAAGCATTAAATCTTGTATATAATTTTATATATGATAAGACCATATGGTCACTGGTAATTAGTATGTGCAGCTTAACTAAGTATTGTTACGAATTTTGTATAAAATAATGTAAATAATTTGGATTTGGATGTGCAATGCCTTTATATTACTCTATATTTATTTTATGTTAAGACTGTAATATTCACAAGCAAGCCGTCCCTTACGTTATAATGGCAATTGAATGGGAACTTGGCGAAATATTGGCGATAGAGCCAAGTTGGCATCATTTTTGGCGACCAAGTTGGCGATCAATTTGGCGACCATGTTGATGAGTTCGGGATCCTCTGGATTCTTCTAGAAATTAGTAGAAAAATCCACTAATTTCCCGATCTGTGGCGCGAGCGCATCTTTCCAGAAATTTCGGCCTCTGCTATAAATAGAAAGAGACTAGCCGCAACAGTCAGTCTGGTTTCAGCCAGGGAGTAGCGAGTCTGGCTTCAGCCAGCGAAAAGCGAGTCTGATTTCAACCAGCGAGTAGTGAGCATTGTTTTGATTAGCGATTAGTAGACTTGCCTTGAACTTGATCAGCTCGGCTGTGCTCGTGAATAGTCTTTTACATATGTGTATTTTAGACACTGTTTATTGTGCCTGAGTGCTGTTGAAGGTGTGAAATCCTTCTGTTATTTATTCTGCGAATTTTGCTGTTGAATCCCGTATTTCAAGGATTGATTTCCGACAATAAATACTCATCGCTCTTAAAGAACTGTCTTGTTGTTTACGTCTGATTTTGCATAAAATCATCGAACCCCGATCTACGTATAACAGTATTGTTAAATTAATTATAAAATACATTGTGCAGTACAGATGCATTTATGAATGAATTACATCAGTGTAAATGTATATTTTATTATGTTTTTGTCAGAATGAATTTTTTTGCTTTTTACTTTCATTAAATTAATATTTTTTTTAATATAATCTTTTGTTTTTGACTTTTCAAAATGATCGCGCCCCCTCGTACAGTCATCACGTCCCCCAAGGCGAGGTGCTTCCCACAGTTTTAGAAAAGCTGAATTAAAAGCATCCAGAAAAACAAAAATATAATTGGATTTTCTCTAGAATCGCACTTTCCCTTCATTATTTAAAAATATTTCTAGATAATTTTTAAATATCTCAAAACTCAAAGCTGAATCATTAAAATGGACAAAATAAAAATATTTTCAGAAATCTGAGGAAAATATAATTACAGAGAAAATCTTCATTATTTTTTGCTCTCGGATGCTTCTTATTAGATACAAATCAATACGCTTATCTACGTTGAGAGTGAAAATTAGAATCTTTGTATTATTAAAAGCATTACATTCACGAATTAAAAATAGATGGTAGATGAAAACTTTAAGGTACTAAGCTTATACATATTTTTTATACTAATATTAATCATAAAAATATGTTTTCAGGTGCAAATAACAATATTATCAATTATAATATTGATATATCGTGTTTAATATAATTAAAAGTAAATATTAATAATTAAGTTGAAAAATAAAGTAATTGAAAAAATTTTAAAAATGACAACTAGATGCAATATTAAAATCTTACGCAATATTTATATATATATATATAAGCTCTCTTGTAGGACAAAATATAGCAGTACCACAACTGTTTTAGATTAAAAATAATATCATATAGCTCTCAGTAATTTCATGGATTTTTGTTTGTTTTTTGCTAAAAATTTAAAAATATATTCATTAATAAGTACAAAATTGCTTGATATTTTTAAAATGATATTCATTTCAGTATATTAAGAAACATTATTATTGTTCTAATACGTTTTTTAAAGTTATAAATTCATTTTTGTTGAAATTGGGAATTACAAAGCTCCAACGTGCAATGGCGTATGCTCCCAAAAACTTCTACTTTTTATATAAGATCATAAATAAAATGAAAAGTTTGCATCTACAAAATTTTGTAGGTTTGAAAATTAGTCGATATAAAACACATGTGTAAGATTCACACAAGTATGTTTTGTATTATTTGTACAAATGTATGATGAATTACATGTTTTATCCCTGTTTGAGTTAAGTGGTCTGAAAGATTATTTAAAATTGCAATTGAATATTTGCAACCAACTCTATAAAAAAATATATTACCCAATTTGTTTTATAGAAATATAAAAGAGTAACTATTATACAGGTTGTCTACAAATTAGTTAGGCAATTTCATAAGTTACGAACTTCCGAAATATTAAAAGAAATTATAACCCGTTTAAAGTCAGCCTAGCAGTAATATATCCTAAGTTTATTCATAGATGGCGTTATGTGTCATAACTGACGCCATCTTTTAGCGAGTGGTAATCATTCTTTGTCCAGCATTACGATAATGAAGATTTACAATGGTGCTGGAAAAGCGAAATGCTATCTTTGCTTACATGAAAATCATTCTGCTGTTCTAGTACGAAGAAATTTAATTCGAAAATACAAGAAAAAAGCCTCAAAAACATATTTCGTAGTATTTACCTGGACATATTACTCATTTTCCTTATGCCTATCATCAAAGAAAAAAATGCCAAGAGGTTACATTTTTCAATAGGATGGCACACCGTGTCACTACCAAAATGACGTTACGTCTTATCTCAAAGCAGAGGTACCAGTTTGTATTGGTTAAGGAGGTGTTACTTAAGAACCATCACGATCACCAGATCTTTCACGCTGAACTTCAGTGTGTGGGGTTTTGTAAAGGATCAAGTGTAGAATCCACCATTTCCTGCGGTCTATCCTTGAACTAACTCGAGTCTGCACTGCAATTACTTTGATCATGTAAATATCTACTACTTTTAGCTAAATTCAGAGTTTAGCGGCATTTTAGCTACTTTTGCATGTAGGTCTAGCCACATTTAGGGTATCCGACTACCCTAAAATTGTGAATTTTGCCAAAAATTGACAATTTTTTTTATGATTTTATTTTATGCGCCATCTTATTAGCTTTACAAAAATACTAAGTTTATCATTTTTCATTCACTAGAACAAAAACTACAAATGTTTTAGTAAAAGCAGATGCCATTACTTTAAGCAAGATGTCATACTTTAAAACGCGTTTTGCACGAAATGTGTTTCTTTTTAATACTCAAACGGGGCCAGCGATTGCTAAAAAAGTTCTGAAAATAATTAACTGAAATTTTTTCTGTAAGTTCTGAATAAAAGTAGAATTGTTTTAACTTTCAGATTTATCAATCACTGTTTTATTACAAAATTTACAGTCCCTTATGTTAATATAATCACTGTTTTTTAAGCAATTTTATATAATAACTGAGATAAAGTGCTCTAGTTTTTGTAAAACTTAAAATATCTCTTATCCTGAAGGTCACTTTAAAATAGAGCGACATTGAAAACAAATTAGAACACATCAGAATTGAAAAATCGAAAATGTGTTTATAAACTTTTGGTACAGAATGGGCCGCGTTTATGTTATTTTTTGTCAATTTTTAACCATTTTTTCCCATTTTAGTAATAATAATTTCTTTTACTCTTCTTAATTTTAGCATATTTTTCATAAAATGTTCTAAACAAACCTAAAAACAACAAAAAAATTTCCATATCACCATTTTTCTTTTTAAAAAAGTTGTCACAAGTAGTTGGATACCTTAAGCAACGCGCGAGATCTACAGGATTTTTTTTCCTTTTTGCTTGCCACTTTGTTCGATTTTTTAATCAATTATTCTGTCACTTCCCCCCCCCCCCGATTCCATAATTTACAAATAGTTACTTCTCATTTTTTTTATTTAAATGAAATTCTTTTTTATGATGAACGTAAATTTTAGATGTACAAATACTTGTTGCGATCTATTTATCTACACGTATTTATAGAAGAAAAGTAACTCACATTTATGAAAAGATCTCCAGTCTATTAGACCTGTAAACTTTAAATATGGTAGGCATGTTCCTTTTGTTTAGCAGAGATCTGCAAAACAGGTTTTAAGGATATTGCCTCCCGAGGAGGGTTGTGGGGTAGTTAAAATTAAAATTCCCGTTTTTGTACTATGATATTTACGGACTTAAAAATGACAAGCATGTTTCTTTAGCTGAGTAGAGATCCATGAAAAACACGTTTTGTAGAAATTGAGTGCCATTAAGAGTTGTGGAGGTTACGGGAGACGTTATTAAAAAAAAATGTCTCATACTTTGAAACATTATTTCTACAAACTTCCATTTTGGCTAACATGTCTCTTTTCTCGTGTAGAGATACACTAAAAACGTTTTTATTATAAATTGATTCCCATTAGAGCTACTGGTAAGTTATAAAAAAAAACCTCATTCTTGATTTATTAGATGTACAGACCTGAAATTTGGCAAGCTCTTTTCTTTTCTTAAGTAGAGATCCGCTGAGAACAAATTTGTTTGGAAATGAACTCCAAAGGAGAGTTGCAGTACCTACGTGCACGTTATAGATAAAAGTTCCCATTTCTGGTACATTAGATCTTCAGATTAAAAATTCAAAAAGGGTTTGTGTGCAGGTGTAAGTGGGCGTGTGTGTGTTTATTTTCTACCTTTTGAAATTCTTGAAGCAGAAAATTGATTTCAGGGAAAATCGATTTCAAGATGGGATTACGGGGGCATTAAAATTTTTTAAAACCTCATTTTTGAAGTATTAAACCTGTGGAGGACTTGAAATTCAGTAAGCTCTTTTATTTTATTGAGTAGAGATAAGTTCAATACTATTTTTGTGGTAATTGATTCCGGGGGTATTTACAGAGGCGTAAAAGATCAAAAAAACACCTAACTCTTTTTCTACACGATCTCTTTTTACACGATTTTTAAATAACACGGCACACGAATTTAATGATTTATTTTTTATAGAATTTTTTGTTCTAGCACGAATTTAAAAAAATGAAAGATTCGTACCCTTCGGATGTGTGAGGACGATTTGATCGAATTTCTGACAGTTTCTGATAATTAAAAAGTCGATAAGGACAAGGTCGAAGGTGAAGTTCAACTATTAACAGCAGATTTAATGCACGAAGGCTTGAAATTTGTTACAAGCATGGAGCAGCATTTTCTTATTTAGCATCTTGACATAGAGAGTGCATTAAAATTTCCACGTAATCATAAGTTTTTTGTAGCATATTATATAAGCAACTTGAGAGACTAAAAGATAGCTTCTAATAACAGACTTCGTATGAAAAATAACAACAAATGAGACTGTTAATTACGAACGAAATGCTTCATTTGAATCTGAACCGACAGTTGTACTTACCATATCTGACATATCTACTAATGAAAGCATTTTCGATCCAGTTCGTAATAAATGCGCACGCTTGTTATTAAGTAGCGATGAATAGTTGTTAGTTGTTTTATTCCTAATTTCGATTTGAATTTTTATATGGTACATGTACTTAACAGACTGAGTATTTTCACTATACACTAGCTTAAATTTTTTTCGTAATAAAAATGAATTATTTTTGTTTTATAAATAGCTAACATGGATTTTTTATTATTACTTTTTTCATGGTTTTTTGAAAAAGAATTTAGAAAGAGTTTTCGTTTTACACGACTTTTTTAAAATTACGGAACATATATCTCCAAATTTACCATATGTCGCATGTATTTTTTACACGATTTTTTTTTTTTTTTGCACTTTTATGGAACGTATCATTCGTGTAAAAAATAAGTTGAGTGTATTTCCTTTTCAAAAATTCAGTTCATATATTTTTTTAAATCAAGAGGAGAGGGCTGTACGAATATTTTTCAATACAATCGAAAGATAAAGGCATGGACCTAGATATAAATAATTTAAAAATAAATTGTCAAGCACATCACCCTGAAATACCCATCGAAGTATCCCCAAATTTACCATATGTCGCATGTATTTTTTTACACAATTTTTTTTTTTGCACTTTTCTATGGAGCATATCTTCCGTGTAAAATAAGTTGGGTGTATTTCCATTTCAAAAATTCATTTTCTATATTTTTTAAATCAAGAGGAGAGGGCTGTAAGAATATTTTTCAATACAATCGAAAGATAAAGGCTTGGACTTGGATATAAATAATTTAAAATAAATTGTCATGCACATCACCCTGAAATACCCAGCGAAGTTCTCAGAACGGCTAGTTAAAGAGTATACGAGTAAATATAAAATGAAATCATTAATTTATACATTTAAGTTGCAGAATGAATTATATGCGTTTGTACAACCAATTCTTTTTTTTACATGGTACATACTTTCCTTAGAAAACCGTGCAAAAAAAGCCATGTAAAAAATATATGCGACATATGGCAAATTTGGTGATATGTTCCTCAACTTTAAAAAAATCGTGTAAAACAGTGCTTCTCAAACTTTCAATATTTGCGACCCAATATTCAATCATAATTTTCATCGCGCCCTCTTCCATACAAATAACAAACAATGCAAAAATTCAATGATACTATACTTTGACGCAAAAGCTACGATACAACTTTAGCCTCATAAGTGCCACCGGTGTATGTATACGTCTCGTTCAACCAATGCGTTAAATTCCCCGCACGTATATATACGTCTTTCCGAAGAACGATCTTTTCTCTGCTTAAGTTTTTCCGAAGGCTTTGAAATGCAATAAAAGGACCTTGAGAGTGTTTGCGAAGGTTTTACTTATATCAGAGGATTTCTTATTTGTTCATTTTCTCCTCCCCTCCATACAACACATACACGCTCCTTCGTGGAAAACGGAATCATTGGGGAGCGAATCGCATAACTTTTAATCGGCCGTGAAGGGATTACTTATAAACCGTACAAATTATCAAAATAAGTGTTAATTTTTGTGTATAATTTTATATATGACAAGCCTCTGGGTTCTCACTGGTAATTATCACACTTGTTCTTAACTTGGTATTATTAAAGTAATTATAAAATACATTTGTGCAATACTGATGCATTTATAAGTGTATTATATCAGTGCAAATGTGTATTTTACATTTTATTATGTCGGAATGCATTTTGTTTGTTTAATTTAAGTAAATTAATATTTTTTTTAATTATATTTGGTTTTCGACTTTTCAATATGCTCGCATCCCTCGTAGAGTTATCACGCCCAACGTGGGGGCGTGCCCCACAGTTTTAGAAATGCTGACGTAAGATGAAAATATTTAAATATTTCCCAAAAAAAACCGTGAAAAAAATTCATTATTTAAAATGCTACATATTTATAAAACAAAAACAATTCTTTATTACAAAAAAAAAGGTTTTAATTAGTGAAGAGTGAGAATTTAGAGAGTCTATAAGTATTTACAACACTTAAAAATTCAAATTAAAATAAGGAATAAAACTACTAACTATAACAACTTTTCATGGCTGCTTGTTTATCACGAACTGGATCCTTCGTGTTAGAACAAAAAGTTCGAGTAAAAAAATATATTGGCAAACCGTGTAAAAAATTCGGGCTAGAACAAAAGATTCGTGTAAGATTGTTTTTTGGTGAACAGTGTTATATATTTCCAAATGGTGTAAGAAATTCATACTAGAACAAAAAAAAATCGACTAAAGTAGTATATTGGTGAACCGTGTTATTTCGAAATCGTGTTAAAAAAATCGTGTAAAAAAAAGTTTGGTTGTGTATATATATTCTGTCTTATGCTCTTGTCATAAATCTATTTCTATTGACACACTACACAGACCAGCTGTGTAAATGGTTGGGAGTAAATGTCGAATGTGACAAATAAATAATAATTTATCATCTTTTTTAAAACAAAAAGAATATTGATTATTAACATTTTTTACTTATCTTTTTTACTATGAGATAAGCTTTACAGAACTTTATCCAATATTTAATTATTCATGATAATATATTTTACAGTGCTGATTATGCTGTGTGTGTGTGTGTGTGTGTGTGTGTGTGTGTGTGTGTGTGTGTGTGTGTGTGTGTGTGTGTGTGTTGTGTGTGTGTGTGTGTGTGTGTGTGTGTGTGTGTGTGTGTGTGGTGTGTGTGTGTGTGTGTGTGTGTGTGTGTGGTGTGTTGTGTGTGTGTGTGGTGTGTGTGTGGCTTTTTTTTAAAAAAGGAAACTAACAAAGTATCCTTGTGTCTTAAGATATTTAATTGTGTTACATATCAAGAAATATTGGAGTTAGGGAGAGAGAACTCTGAGTTATTTTTAACCTTTAAAACTTGATGGTACACATACTACACTGCAAAATTTTCTCGTTTACTTCGGTTGAGAAACAGCTGTTGTACGAATATAATCATTAAAAGGGTTGGGAAAATTACTCTGAGAAAAAAAGGGTGGATGAACTGTTTCTGAATCTCTGGTACAGTAGTTGCGTCACATCCAAAGTAAATAACAAAAAAAAATGTTGTGGTTTAGAATAATTTCCTGTCTATTTAAGTTTAGAAGGAACAGACATTAAATGTTTCAGTAGTAGCCATGGATTGCTATTATTGATTATTTTAATTATTTTCTAGGGCAAAGGCAAGATGACCACCTATTGGTTGATCGGAGAGCAACAACAGCATCAAGCAAGCAATGCACCAGATTCCAAAAAAGATGCAATCACCTCAAGTAGCAAAGATGTCCGCGAAACTAACCTATAAAATAAGCAATTTCACCACATCTGTGCACTTAAATCTTGTGAAGTACGACACCAAGATGCATTACTGCGTTCTGTGTATCATCCAACGTCACGTGATTCTACCATCATCCACTTTTCACATTTCTTGCGCAAAATTTCGAGAGAAAAAAAAATGTTTACTGTGTATTTTAGAACTCTTTCATTCCAAAACATTATTGTTATTAATATTTTGAATGTACATCATTGTTTGAGTATTTCTCTGAGCTTAAACGGGATGGTACGGCGTGAGAAAGAAGAATTACTGTATAAATGGAAGGTTTATGTGTTAAAGATGTTTACTGGAGATATATTTATCAAGCGAATATGTTTAAGAATGTGTATGCAAATATATAATAATAATATATATATATATATGTGGTGTAACACTGTACAATAAGAAAATTTCTGTGTGCGTTCTGGTGTCTTCACTTCGTTTGGGGTTCAACACATTTAAAACATTTTTTTATAAGAATTCGAGTTTTTCATCAGTAATACCAGCTATGTATTATGTTACAGAAAATATTTAAAAAGTTAAATACAAATTAAAGCGATTTTTAACAAATTATTTTCTTTTCAATGGAAATATTTTCAAAAATATAATACTTATTCAAGCAAGAGCAAATAGGGAGAAAAATAATAAATACTAATGTCAGATGAAGAAATAAAATGTAATAGTAAAGCGTCATTCATATTTAGATTTTGATTTACACTTTTTATATCGGAGTAATCCTGAAAGCGTTTCTCTATAGTGATAAATTTTATATTTCAAACTAAGTTTTCACATTCTGATTAGTTTATTCGCCCTTAACATCGTGGATAAATGCATCGAATAACATTTACTATTTCATTTATTTTATAATATATAGTCAGTTTTATTCAAATCTCTTATACATATAAATATCGTTGTGCAATTGAAATACTTCAATTCAATCCAAAGTATATCTTTTATTTCTATTTCACATAAGAAGTGCTTATTAATTTTTAAAAACTCCATTAGTCATCATAACACAAGTCATGTTTTACTTTCTTACAAATTCATGCATACCGAAATATAAAACAACACATGGATATAGTTATGTTTCATAATATTTATAAGTAGACATGGAACACAAGCGGGTCAAAATTACAAAATAAAATTATTGATAGAAAAATTAATGTAAGCAAACTAAGTAATATATATGTATTGTCTTACAAAGAAATTAAATTTACAAACAATTTTATATCTGGAAAATATTTCAAAAACTTCATTTTAACTTATCATAACATATATATTACTTTAACTAGCAGGTATACGATTGCGTCGAAATTTCAGTGGTAAAATTAAAGAGTGGAAAAATTTATAAGGAAAAAACTAAAATCTGAAAAATTATTCATGAAACCATCAGATTTAAATTTAAAATTTCATTTAAAAACCTACTCACACAAACAGTTATACATGATTTGCAACAAACAATATTCAAGTAAAACAATTTTTTTAATTAAATAATTATGTTTCTGTTGCAGGACATAATACTTGTGGCGTATTACATTCATATCATTCAAGTTTTTCATTCAGAATAAAAGTTTCAAGTATTTATATTGAATTCGACTAAAATTTTGTATGCAAAACCATAGCAATTGTATGGTTTTTATAACTGTATTATGATAACATTACATTTGAATATTTTTTTAATTGGTTAAATATTTCTAACTATAAAAATTATTTGAATTTTGTAACTTGTTTAGTTTTGAAAAAAATTCCTACCTCGTTTTAAGCAACTGCACAAATGTAGAATTTTTTTTAAAAAAAAAATACTACCAAAATAAATCAATTTAAAAATATATCTGCCATCTTCTAGATTTTAATTTTTCATATTTGGATAAATGGATATGAATCAATTGCTTCTTTTCAAAATTCATTCGGAGAATTTATATATATTTGAAAAATAGATAAAAAAGAAGTAGTTGTTATTTTAACATTTATAAAAATAAGTTTTGACGCACACACAAATATTTGTATGGGATATAAACATGGATAATGACCTTTTTCAAAAACATTAGGGAAGGGAGGGTCAGCCTGTCCGCTTAATGGCGGACCATCCCCAATGTACAAATTATACAATTGTTCGTACTCATTTTTCAAATTGTAAAACTGTAGTTTACATGAATTATGTAGTACAAACGCGCCAGCTTTATGCGTGCGTGTGTGTAAAAATTAATTTTCGAAATATTCGCCTTTAATGGAAAAAAAGGCTTTTTTACTAATAATATTTTGCTTATACATAGGTATGGCTTGCCTACAGATCCCTAACCAGGCTTTCTTAAGAATTCACATTATTTTCTATCAATCAAAACAATAACTAGTGTTTTATTTTAAAGTTACTCTGCTCTGATGTATTAAAATAGGAATAAATCCAATTCTATATATAAATTAGATACCTTAAAAATCCATGTTCACAACATGAAAAGGAGTATGAAAAATATTTCTTCCACAAACATACACACACAATTTTTACGTAAATATACAAAAAAAAAATCTTTGAGGTATCATATTTTTAAAATTTTAATTTTTCTAAGTATGCAGCTTTTTAAAAAATGTACGTGAAGCTAAAAATAACATAGGCAACAAAAAAGAATGCATCAACTAAGCAAGTTCTTTCAAAAAATATATTAACATGTTTTTAAACTTCTTTAAATATAAGTTGTAAATATTTTTCTAAATAAAATGAAGAAAAAAGAAATGCTTATGTAAAAAGTTCAATTTCCTGTTTCAAAAAAAAACTTTCAGTTATTTTTTATTTTGAAATCGTCTGTCATTAAAACGCTTATATTTCCATTTTTACTTTTCGCAGCGTCAAAAGAAAGGAAGTAATAGAAAGCTAAGTTTTTAAATATTTTTTTGGAAAATCAAAAAAATTTAACGTTTTCTCCAAAATTCAAGTCTTTAAGGTATTGTGATACTTAATATTTTAAAATACTTCCCATAAGAGATCGTATTTTTATGAATACTCGAAAGGGATAGCATCAGTTGAGGGGACAAAATTTAAATAATATTTTAATTCATTTATATGGACAAGGTGTAATCATTTTTATTATATATGGTTTAAATATTCTGTGCCTATACTTTGTATATGGTGCATTTATTTATAATAAATAATGAGAAACAGGCAATTCCGTTTTCTATTTTCTAAATAACTGTAAATTTAATGACAGAGGGGAAAAAATTAGAAAGTTAGAAAAACACGTTAGATTATACCATGAAAAATAAATCTAACATTTGCAACAACTGAAGAATGAAGAATGAGAAAGAACAAAAGATTCATACCTCGCTTTTACAATTTAAATCGACAATTGAAAGTACAGTGGCGGCAAAAAGTAAAGAACACACTATTTTTTTTTTTGCCTAGTTTTCTTTATTGACTATTTTTCGTTATGAAATTATCGTACTATCTTAACTATCATTATTGGTTATAATATATTTTTTCATGCTTATTTCAGATCTATTTGTAGAGTTTATATAAAGTAAATAGTTTTATTAATATGTTGAAAAAACATAATGCGACAAACCCAAAGCAACTGTGATAATATAATAAATTATAGTTTTTTTTTCAAGCAATGAAATATTATTCGGATTATTCCAACCAATTAGAGAGCAATAATGATGAAGGGTGGAAAACAGAATGTGTAGAATGTTTTAGTGTATTGGCAGTAGTTATCTATTGCAATTTGAAGTACGTGGGTGGATAGTATGGGAATTATGAGTAAAGTTTCCTTTCTGCGTTATAATATAAAAAAAACATAATACTTTTGAATTAAGAAGGTTAAACTGTATGCAAAATTGCTATTTGAGTACCGTGTGGACTTTATTCTATCGTGAGTAAGCTGAAAAAGTATTCTGAAACTAACTATATTGCGAACAGGAAGCGATCTGGAATATCCAAGAAAAGCTTTAAAGTATCCGACTACCCTAAAACTGTCAATTTTTCCAAAAATTGACAAAAAAATTTTGTGATTTTATTTTATAGGCCATCTTATTAGCTTTATAAAAATACCAAGTTTATTATTTTTCGTTCACTACAGCAAAAACTACGAGTGTTTTAGTAAGAGCAGATGCCATTACTTTAAGCCAGATATATGTCATACTTTAAAACGCGTTTTACTCGAAATGTGTTTTTTTTTTAAATGCTCAAACGGGGCCAGCGATGACTCAAAACATTTTGAAAATAATTAACTGAATTTTTTGTGTATGTTCTGTATACTAGTAGAAGTGTTTTAACTTTCTGATTTATTAATCACCGTTTTATTACAAAATTTACAGTCCTTTATGTGAATATAATCTCTGTTTTTTTAAGCAATTTCATGTAACAACTAAGATAAAAAGCTCTAGTTTTAATAAAAATTAAAATATCTCTTATCCTGAAGGTCACTTCAAAAAGGAATAACATAGCTACACATCAGAATTCAAAACTTGAACATTTGTTTATAAACTTTTGGTACAGAATGGGGCACGTTTGTGTTATTTTTTGTCAATGTTTACCCATTTTTTCCTATTTTAATAATAATAATTTATTTTTCTCTTCTTAATTTTATCATATTTTTCTTAAAATATACTAAACAAACCTAAAAACAACAAAAAATCCCCATACCTCCATTTTTTAAAAAAAAAGTTGTCGCAATTTGTCGGATACCTTAAGTGAAGACAGGGTATTACACATGATTTCACTTTAAATAATGGCTTAATTAATGGATTTTGCTATCGAATGTGAATGTGGGCACACGAATTGTGAGAGGAAGACTACTGGGAATTAGATTACGAGTCTTCAAAGCTCGACCAAATCCTTTACTATGTGACTGGTGCAGGCAAAAGATCATTCATTATGGATTGTTAAAGTCTTAGAAAAGATAATACTTGGGGATGAAAGTAAGTTTTGCATTTCATGTAACAAAAATAGAGCCTATGTAAGACGACACACTCATAAAGAATTTAGCCTTCAGTGTCTGAAGCCCACAATAAAGCATCCTACGAAAGTGACGATATGTAGCTGTATGTCTTCTTGGGTTGTTAGAAGACTTCACATCGTGAGAAGAACAAAGAAAAACCGGGAAATATTGCTAAACAGTACAAAATACGTTGATACTAACAGCGGGAGACCTTTCTAAAGATTAATCATGGATTTTTCAGGACAATAATGTTCCAAATCTCCGTACAAACCTAGTCCAGAACTGGTTCGAAGACAATACTATGAATAGAATGAGCTAACCAAGACAGTCTCTATATTGTAATTCGATAAAGAACACAATGGCATAAAACTGATTATGACATTTCAAAGGGAAAAAAGAAACGAGTCTTACAGTAGTCGTATATGATGTGTAACATCTGACTTGTTATCATGGTAAATACACAATAATGACT
Organism: Trichonephila clavata; assembly: GCA_019973975.1. NCBI lineage: Eukaryota > Metazoa > Arthropoda > Arachnida > Araneae > Nephilidae > Trichonephila > Trichonephila clavata. Next base: position 40,014 of record BMAO01014937.1, read on the forward strand.
TTAATCCTGAAAGAAATGAATCAGTTATGACTGGAAATAATTTTCTATCGAATAATTATAGCTTTAATGAAAATTTTATTTAATTAATACAAGGAGTAATGCAGTTTTTTATCAAAAATATTTATTATTGTTCAATTTTCGGAAGAGCGGAGACAATAGATGTATGAAAACTAAAGTTTGACACATATATTTGTGATTTCAAAGTATTTAAAAATCGTTGAAAAACGGCGTCAATAACAGTACCACTGTTAGTTGTCGAAACATTTCGACTACTGTTCATTTCGAGCTTGAGTTCATCTTTCAGAAAAGCTCTGAGCGGCTCAGCTTCTGTCAAACCCTGAAGTTAACGTTAAAATCACCTCTCAGAATCATGGGAAACGAGTGATAGTTTTTTTTTAAAAGAGCAGAACCACTTTCGGTATACGGTAAAAGTACAAAGTGCAGGAAATCTTTAATTATATATTGTTAATATATATATATAGTTTACACATATATAAATATATCCTCAGATTTCACACACAACGAGCCCTGAGACTTTAACATTTGTGCGTAAGAATCACAAGTTTGTTCCGGATGAAGTCTAATAAGACTTGCTGGTATGTGCGGTAGGCGGGCGTCTTAATTGCTACTACAGTTGGACCTCGCGACGAGGCTAGCGAAGAGACACCCCAAGGCGCTGAATTGGTCAAATCAAACAGCGCGCGCTTCCCCCGACTTCCTGTTACGCATTTCCGTCCCTTTTCACGAAATCACTCCAACAAATATCCAGCAACCGAGAGTAAAGATGTTACACATCAAAAACCTTCAAATTTGAGTTAATTGAAGCTTTAATGTTTTCTTTCAAACATGTGGTCGTAAAAGAGCTTCTTGTGAAGTTGGTGTATCTCATGCCAAAAAGATGTAGAGTTGTAATTAAAGCAAACGGCTGGTCCATAAAGTATTGATGTTTAAACATGTAGCAAGCATGTAATTTTCAAAATGCCTGCTAAATGTATCGTACTTGTAAGATTGTGTGTTATTCTACTGCAAAAAATATATTTTTCTAAATTGTGTTATTCAGTACATGCTACACATTCTTGTATTCCGGCAACTGTACTACAAAAAAAAATATTTATCGAATTAAAAAAAACTAGTAACACACAGATTTGAAACCAGCATAAAAAATACATTAGAATCAATTAAAATGGTTGAGCTAGTGCTATGTTTTCATAACAAAAAATTGTCAAAAATTAGGCAAAAAAAAATTAGTGTGTCCAGGACTTTTTTTTCATCACTGTAATTGAAAAAACAAAATGCTTTGCAGTAAAATGGAAAAATATAACACATTATTTTCTAAAAAAATTTGTAAGAACTTTTGCAGTATTTCTTTGTTCTTCCCTCCCAGTTCAATTTTTAAGATGAAGAATAATGAATTTATTGTTCGTAGGCATTGTAATTCAAAATAATTTATCAACCAATTTGAATTAGAACAAATTTTAATATTCAAAGAAATTGACAGATTTGAAAAAATAAAGTAAAACTCAATTTTAAATATGACGGTTCAAAGATCAAAAAGGCCTAAAACGCACGTTAATAAGCGAATAACTAGCTTATAACTAAATCAAACAAAATAAGGCTCAAAAAAGATACAAAAACCTTTCGGACACACGCGATAATTTTATTTTTTGTATGTGATTATCGGTGATTATAACTTGCGGTATTTCATACACAAATTAAGTATAAAAATTAGTGTCTGAAGTGGGTAATGTTCACCAAAATAAATGCGTTTAACTTTAATCGTAAAAAAATGAATTAAATTGCGATAAAAATAAAATTTTCGTCGTAATGTCAAATTCAAGAGTATAAGGAACGGACTACGGAAACCAACATTTACGCAGAATTACTTAAATAATGATCTTAATAGGCTAAGGTTTTTAATTTCATTTTCATCGATAGCTAAATTCTGTAAATTAGTATATATCTCCCATGAAATTAGTTAATTTACTTAATTCCATAAACTCAAAATTCAATGTTTTCTTAACTGTTTGGGGCTTGAAATTTTTGGATTTAAACGTTTTATCCCCTTAAAAATTAATATATGTAAATAACATTGTATGCTATAACATAATTACTTTCGTAACTATTTAGTAATTCATATATTTCTAAGCTATCATACTTTTTTTAACTTTTTTTAAATATTTTCCAGAATTATATAAAATTTGTATCTTTAGGTGCCAAACGTTCTAAAAAGTGTCCAGAAGAAATATTTATCATCAAATGTTTAAGAAACTTATTTAATACCAGGGGATTTATTTTCCTTCACTCAGAAGTTTTGAAACAGAAATTTTCAAACGTTTATACAAAATTAGTTTGATTTTCAAGTAGGAAATTAGAGAGAAAGGAGACAAAACTCGACATCGTCTACGTGGGAGTAAATTATTTCTATAAAAAATTTATCAACATTGCTAATTGAATTAATTATACAACCCATTGCAATCAAAAGTTCCTTTTGAACCATTGACTTCAATATCATTTTAATCCAGTTGCTGGTCATAAACTCATGCTTGACTTTGCTCAGTGGAAACATATAATGGAGTCCTGATGGCTCTTAAGGTCAGATGTATAGATAAGCTTATGCATGCTAACTGTAGAGGCTTAATGGCTTCTTGTGGTATCTACTTCTCCTTACCTTTTCTTTACACTTATGAAATTAATTTTCAACTGTTGTACATTTTAGATTTATCCCTATAATACTCTAGAGCCCCGTTTAATATTGTGTTGTGTACGTACTGAATGTAAATATTTCATTTTGGTCTCTTTGTAAAAAAAAACTTCTTTTATCTCTTCCTAGATGCTAGTTTGAGTTTGTTTCATCCTGTTTACTATCCATGTTGCTTGGTTTGCCATGCTGTTTCTTCGTCTCCCCAGAAGGTCGATCATGTAGCTCAGAGTTTTTCAAACTGTGGGGGGGGGCGCGAGCGTATCGAAAAATCGAAAATAAAAGATCATTTCAAAAAATTACTACTTTACTGAAAGGTAGCAAAACAAAATGAATTTTGACATAATAAAAAATAAAATACACATTTACACTGAAATAATACATTTTTAAATGTATAAATACTGCACAATGTATTTGACAATTAATTTATCAATACTAAGTTAAGAACAATTTTAATAATTAGTATTGACTCCATGGACTTATCACATACAAAATTGTAAACAAAATACTTATCTTGATAATTTGTATGGATTATAATTAAGGTCTATTGTAGTTTTATTGTAAAAGTACATCATTATTGCATTCAATACATTGTTATTGCAGGGAGAGGGCGATAAAAATTGTGATTGAAAATTCGGTCGCAAATAGTGAAATTTTGAGAAACATTGCTGTAGCTACAGACCCTTGTTGGTAATATCAGCCACTGAGTCAGTCAGTTAACTTTAAAGTCCTTACTTTGATACGGTGTTGAAATTAGGAGAGTGAATATTTTTCAAAAATATTATCTGTTTTTTAGCTCAAAATTGTCCTTGTCACTTGACATGGTAAAAAATTTAAAGATTCGTACTCTCATGCTGCCTTCAAAGTGTCATATAAATAAATAATCAATAAATCTATTTTACCAGTTTCGATGTAAATTGCAAAATTTATTGAGGGTATCAATTGTACCATTTTAAACATGGAATGGAATTAGAAAACTGTGGATAACACATACAATTAGAAAAAAATAAGTTAAATGAGACGAATGAGTAATACATATGTACAAGGAAACTTAACTCATTAATAGTGCTTTGTTAATAAAATCTACGATTGATCTCATACCTACGAAATTCGTTAAGCTAGTGATTCAAATGTATGCATTTATTTCAAAGATTAAATTAATTATTTCCTAAAAAGTAAACTATATTACCTTAATTAATCATATAATATTAAAATAAAATTTCCGAGGGTTAGATTTTTCATTAAATATTTATTTTGTTAAAGTATCCGATTACTTGCGACAACTTTTTTTTTAAAAAAATGGAGATGTGATTTTTTTTGTGTGGTTTTTAGATTTGTTTAGTACATTTTAAGAAAAATATGCTAAAATTAAGATGAGAAAAAAATTATTATTACTCAAATGGAAAAAAATGGGTAAAAATTAATAAAAAATAATATAAATGGGGCCATTCCATACTAAAATTTAGAAACAAATTTTCAATTTTTCAATTCTGACATGTTGCTATGTTATTCATTTTTGAAATGACTCTCAGGATAAGAGATATTTTAATTTTTACAAAAACTAGAGCATTTTATCTTGGTTATTATATGAAGTTGCTTAAAAAAACAGTGATTATATTAACATAAGGGACAGTAAATTTTGTAATAAAACAGTGATTGATAAATCTGAAAGTTAAAACACTTTTACTATTATACAGAACATACACAAAAAATTTCAGTTAATTATTTTCAAAACTTTTTGAGCAATCGCTGTCCCCGTTTGAGCATTTTAAAAAAATAACACATTTCGAGTAAAACGTGTTTTAAAGTTTGACATTTTGCTTAAAGCAATGGCATTTGCTATTACTAAAACACTTGTAGCTTTTGTTCTAGAGAACATAAAATAATAAATTTTGTACTTTTATAAAGCTAATAAGATGGTGTGTAAAATAAAATCATAAAGAATATTTGTCAATTTTTGGCGAAATTCACAACTTTAGGCTAGTTGTATACTTTAAGTGTACAAAAAAGTTAAAGCTAATACTGATGAACGGTATAAATTTTGGTTTGTACAAAAGCTTTCCAAATAATCTCAAGCGTCGCGAAAATATCTCAAGAAAAATCATTGACTGGAATCGTGAAATATTCTTGTGTGAGTCAATAAATGTTTAATGCACGCTGCCGTTATTAAGTATGCTCTAGTATTTCATTGAGTAAGATATTGAGTTTTCATATGATAGAAGGTAACGAATATAGTGGAGTACTGTGGTTTTCGAATAATTAACTTTTCCGTGCAATCAGTTTCGGAGTTTTATAGATAAAAAAGAACATATTTACTTACAATATAAGTTTTAAATTTATTTTGTGTTTTATAATGATTCAAACATAATGTAAGAGAAAATATATGTTACACATACACAAAATTATCAAAATAAAAAAAAATAGTAAAATAACACCCTTAGAAAATCACAAAAATTAACGAATCTTTTATATTTAAATGAATTATTATTCTACATCTTTCTTTGTTTAACAAAATATTCCTTAAAAAAACAAAGAATATCAATGTATTTATTATATAGTCATATCCTTATTTTAAGCACAAAATTACCAGAAAATGAAAAAGCTTGCTCATTTGCTACTGAACTGGGTTAATTGTCTCAAAAGCATTAAATAATAAATCTAAATTCTTTGTTCCTTTCGCAGCTCTTCTAAAATCAAAATCTCCTTTTTTAATGTTTGAGAACTAGAAGCTCTTTTTTATTGCTATTTACATAATACTTTTCATCGTAAATGTGTTTCGATTATTTTTTTTTCTTAATATCACATTCATTTTCTGTAGAGTAATACTTATATAATCTTGATAACATATATTTATCTCTGTCCCTTTAACTTAAGAGGACTCATTACCCTTTGAACAATTTTTTTTAATTTTGTATTTAAAAACAATATTTTAGCATTTCATATAATGCTTCTATTCAATAAAACTATACGAGACAATATTTTTCACATTTTATTCTCACAATTTTAAAATTTAAATATTTTGAAGAATGTTTGGAAAATTTTAAAATTTTACACCTTTTGTAATTATTAATTGCTTTGGCCTGAATTTTTTGTAATATCCTTAAGGATGTTATAAACAACTTTAGGGGTCCGTTTTTTAAGGATGTTTCCGTTTTAGGGGAAAAAATTTACCTTCAATCGACTAGTGATTCTTCTTCAGTTGTTCATCATCAAGATGATGGAATTTTATTAGCTGATGACAATTTAAATACTTTGCATGAATTTGTCAGATTACCTTGTCAAAATAACAACGCGACACGTAAAAAAGAACGCCAGCTGAGCGTATGCGAGATTTTGATTTAATTCATAAAGAACACAAGGCTTATCGATTTTTACTTTTAATTGCCAAAGTCTTAGAGCTCACGCTCTGTAGACTTAAAAGATTTAGATTTTTAAATTTTTTTTAGTATTATGTATTGAAAATGAAAATTTTGTTTATACTTACACCTTTTCCATCCTAATTATTTTTAAGTACAGTTTCACATAATAATTATAATAATAAATTTGTTTATTATATATATAAGATTACTTTAAAATAAAACTTAATTATACAAGTCATTATATATAAGCCAAAGAAGTTAACTTCTACCACGTGTTCACAATGATACATGCATGCATTTTTTATTTCTCTTTTTAAAATAGATTTTTTTATCAAAAATCTTTTTTTAGCTTTTTTTTCTGAAAAGGGGGCGTGGTTGAATTGCCTAGTTTGTTAATTTACATTTTTCAAATGAAGTTTTATCCAACTTATAATTTTCCGACATGCACAAGTGAGATATCAATCGAAATATAATAATGCAAAAATAAGATTAAAGAAAAAATTTTAAAAAACAATAATTCGATCCTTTTGGGAATACTAAGTCCCCGTAATAATATCAGTTTTTGTGGCTGGTGGAATTTGTCTAATTTCTCCATATTTTATTCAATCGGTCTGAGAATTTTGCTACTTGAAACTATTGTTTTTAACATGCTTTTATTAGCTTCCCCTGTATGTAACGAAATTTTTGAACTCGATTTTATGCACTTTAAAAGGTCAGATTAATACAAAATTTTGCACTTGTTAAGGAGTGATGGCAATACAATAATTTTATTTTATTCCATTGCCTTGATCAGGATCATCAGGATTAATGATTTCCCATTTCCAGATTGGGTGACTGAAAGATTAAGTTGCAACCCTAATGCGAAAACGCTCATGGTTAATACAATAAACAAAAAAGTGCTCTTTATGTGAAAAAAGGAAGGATGCGTTGGCTGATACTACATCTTGAAAACCAGGCTGTATCAAAGCACTGATAGGATGTCAACAGGTATTCCAGATTCTAAAAAAAAGACGCATTTTTTTATTAATTCATCAATGAATAAGTTGCAGTTTAAATAAACTAAAAAAACACGCTTTTATTTGAAATGGAACTAAAAAATAAAAAATAAATAAAAGTTTGGAAAAATTAATAAACACGCTTTTATAGTGAATCAAATTAAAAAGTAAAAAATAATTCTTAATCCCTTAACTGCCGAGGAAAGTTACGAAATTCCCCCCCCCCCTCAGTGCCCCCGTTTCTCCAACAGGCGTGCATTGTTACACGGTCTATTGGGAGAAAAGAAAAAGAATGCTTTTCCATCTGAAAATTGTTTACTTTCACCTAAAAATGAAAGAAAAAAGGGGATAAAATAATAAAATGAAAATAAAAAATTTAATTTCTGGAGATAAAATATAATAAAAAATAATTTATAACCTTTTTTATCTGTTTTGTGATACATCCTAAGACATGGTTGAACTCATAAACCAATATCACATTCAGTGCATTCGCACTAAAAATTAAAAAGCTCCGATTACACACGGTAAGCGAAAATGACAGCAAATAAAGAATAGAAAAGAGCACACTCAAACGAAAAGGCAATAAAAACTGCTTAGCTATGAGTTTCATCGTTCCCGGAATATACACTTTCAAATTCCTCTCTTCCCCACCTCTTCTCCGAAATAAATTAATTCTATAGAAGCACTGTCAATGTCATATTATAGTCGTGAGACTATTTTAAATAGAGCAGCACAATACAAAAAGTCCTTCTTTGGAAGGACGAGTATACACGTCTTGGGCACTAAAGGCACCAGCTCAGCACGACGTGTATACACGCCCACGGAATTTATGGGGTTAATATAAGAATAAAATGCCGTTCCTTACATTATAATGGTGATTCAAAGGAAACATAGCGAAATTGTTGGCGATAAAACCAAGTTGGCATCATTTTTGGCGACCATATATACAACTTGGCGATTGATTGAACGGTGCAGAAGTTAGTATATTGTAGCGGCCACCTGGTGGGAAGTGTGTGTGTGTGTGTGTGTGTGTGTGTGTGTGTGTGTGTGTGTGTGTGTGTGTGTGTGTGTGTGTGTGTGTGTGTGTGTGTGTGTGTGTGTGTGTGTGTGTGTGTGTGTGTGTGTGTGTGTGTGTGTGTGTGTGTGTGTGTGTGTGTGTGTGTGTTGTGTGTGTGTGTGTGTGTGTGTGTGTGTGTGTGTGCTATCTAATTATACCTGTAATTCTCGACTCTTGATATAAAAAAGGAAAGGATTTCTAATTTGTATTTTCTAAAAATCTCTAAAATTGAAGTACAGAATAATGTTTGCACTTTCGTAACCCTATAACCAAGTGGATTTCCGCAAAACCAATTTTTGGTGGATCTCTACTCCGTAAAATAAACATGCTAGACAAATTTCAAGCCTAAATCTAATACAGCAAAAACGAAGTTTTTATTATCATTACCCTCCGTAATTCCGTTGAGAGTCGTTCTCCAATATAACTGTTCTTAGCGGATTTCAATGTAACAAAAGGAAAATGAAAACCTAATTCCATTATTACAGCCCTTGTTGTTCGAAAAAAGAAATTTGTTTTGTGTCAATACACCCCAGTAACCCCCTGCTCCCCCAGGAGTTGATTTCCGTAAAATACATTCTTAGTAGATCCCTATTCAACAAAAGAAACATGCTTAACAAATTTCAAGTACGTGGGTCTATTCAAAAACAGAAATTTTTTCTATAACTCCCCTTGACCCCTCGCAACTTTCCTTAGGGTCGATTTTCGTTTTAATCTTTGTTAGAAGAACTCTGTTCCATGAAAAGAACATGCATACCAATTTTCAAGCAGGGAGATATAATAGTTTAAAAACGGAAATATTTATCTATTACGCCCCTTATTCCTCCGAAATGAAACTTGCGGTTTGATTTTCGCGAAACCCATTTTGTAACGGTTCTCTGCTCTGCGAAAGGAATCTGCTTACCAAATTTCAGGACTGTACGTCTAATAGCTTAAAATTCGTAATTTATAAAGCCCCTTAACCCCCTGCACCACCCCTTGGGGTTGGTTTTCCTCAATCCCGTTTTGTAGCGAATATTTACTCCATGAGAGAAACATGCCTACCAATTTTCAAGCTGGCAGGTCAAGTAGTTTAAAAACTGAAACATTTATCTAAACGCCCCTTAATCCCCCGCAACACCACTTGGGGGGGGGGCTATTTTCACAAAATCCATTTTGTAGCTGATCTCTACTTTATGAAAGGAATCTATTTATCAAATTTGAAGACAGTGCGTAAATAGTTTAAAAATGGAACAAAATTATCTATAACTCGCCTTAAGGCCCCGCAACCAACTTGGGAGTCGACTTTCATGAAACCCATTTTGTAGCGTATCTCTACCCTATGAGAGGAATCTGCTTTCCGAATTTCAAGAGTGTGCGTCTAATAGTTTAAAAATTGGAATGATTATTTATTTCTCCGCTTAACTCCCGCAACAACCCTTGGGGACAATTTTCCCAAAACCCATTTTGTAGCAAATACTTATTCCATGAAAGAAACATACCTACTACTTTTCAAGCAGGTAGGTCAAGTAATTTAAAAACGGTAATATTTATAGATTAAGCCCCTTAATCAACCGCAACGCCACTTGCGGAGCTATTTTCACAGAACCCATCTTGTAGATGAGAAATTTACTCTATGAAAGGAATCTATTTATCAAATTTAAAGACAGTGCGTCTAATAGTTTAAAAATGGGAATAAATATCTATAACGTCCCCTAAGCCCCTGCAACGCCACTTGAGAATCGATTTTCACCAAACTCATTTTGTAACTCATCTCTACTCAATGAAAGGAATCTGCTTACCAATTTCAAGATTGTACGTCGAGTAGTTTAAAAATGGAAACAATTATTTATAACGCCCCTTGCGGTTCGAATTTCGCAAAATCCGTTCTTAGCGGATCTGTTCTCCATGAAAGGAACATGTCTACCAAATTTCAAGTCTGTAGGTTGAATAGTTCCGGAGATATCGTGATCAGTCAGTCAGTCAGTGAGTCGCTTTTCTCCTTTATATATATATATATATAGATTACTTTAAAATAAAACTTAATTATACAATTCATTACATACAAGCCAAAGAATTTAACTTCTACCACGTGTTCACAGTGATACACGGATGCATTTTTTTTTTAAATTTTTACCCTAAAATTTTTTAACACGTAAAAATCGTGATTAATTTTTTTTAACTTTCATCATAAAGCGGAAATTGATCACAAATATTTTACTTTGTATTAAACATTTCTCAGATCTCCTAGCGTTGTCCACGCACCTTCAAATTCATTTTAATTTTCCACGAACCCGCTCAAGAGTCACAGGGGTTCTGCAGAAACCATTTTGTGAGTGGGAATTTATGGTCCATACAAACTTTATATCATCGAAAGATTTTATATGTTTTTATAATAGTGTTGCAAAGTACAAACTTTAATTTCTGCTATCAGTGCTAAAATGCGGGTACCATGGTGCTGAGAGCATCAAAATTGGATAAAAGCTAATTGTATTCGTATAATTATATCTCATTAATCGTCTTTTTAACCACACATGAATAACATCATAATATATCATCTTCCACCCACTTATTCTCCATTAAAAATCTCTCGGCTAAGTAAAGATTTTTTTATCTAGTATATTTCTTTCAAAAGTATAAAATGTCTCTGTTACAAAATATACCTTCAAAGCATTTAAATATTACATTTTTAGTTATGGTGTCATATAATTAGAAACAATACGGGTTTTTTTATGTAAAAAACATACAAGCCACATAAAACAATTACGGAAACGTTAAAAGAGATAAAAGCTTTTTTTTTTGTGGAAAAAATTATCCCTTTGATGAAGAATAATTGTAAAATGGGTTTATGTGCATACGTGGGTGGGTGTGTATTAATAGAAACACAATTATGTATATATTTTTAAATTCATTTTTTGGAAAATGTATATATGAAACTATGCAGGGCTTTATGTAGCATAATTAGGTGCAAAATATTTAAAATAATAGTTTCAAAAATAAGGTTTACGTGTTTAACTTATGCATGGAAAACTTTAAAGAAACAATTTATAATTATCTGTTATTTAAGATTTTTTACAATTACAATGAGATTTCTGATCAAGAATTTCATGTTTTTCCTCTTATTTGATTTTATTTACATTAGAGGAATTAGAAGTTATATTTATATTTTAATAGCGAATTATTCCGGCGTATTACGCACACCTCTACCTTCAAACTACAGTTTTTAGGTATATTCGCCGTATAATGTGCACCCATTTTTCTTTCGATAAAATCTGAAATGCATATTTGCAATACTCATATCTCGTGAATTCATTTATACGAAGTGTTGAACAAGCCTACCATTTGGAATAACCTAGAACTTAACACTTTAAAGGCAAGAAAATACGTGTTAGATCAGTGATTCTTAACCTTTTTTTTTTCGTCGCGGCACACTTTTAACGATTTTAAAATTTGTCGGCACACAAAGAAAATATATATAAGTACTTTTCTTTAAATTAAACTTTACTCGTAATAAAAAAAGCATTATAATTTTTACTATATATATTTCTAAAATTTGGCGGCACACAAAAGTGCCCCGGCACAGTGGTTGATAGAATAGAATAGAATAGAATAGATAGATAGATAGATAGATAGATAGATAGATAGATAGATAGATAGATAGATAGATAGATAGATAGATAGATAGATAGATAAAGATAGATAGATAGATAGATAGATAGATAGATAGATAGATAGATAGATAGATAGATAGATAGATAGATAGATAGATAGATAGATAGATAGATAGATAGATAGATAGATAGATAGATAGATAGATAGATAGATAGATAGATAGATAGATAGATAGATAGACAGACAGACAGACAGACAGAATAGAATAGAATAGAAGTGCAATACGTCATGCCAGTCTAAAAATAGTGTGTGAGAGGACAATTAAACCATAGAATTAATTTAAACCTGACATAACTCAAAGTCATTTAAAGTTGTAATACATCAATGTAATCTGCATGAAACATAAAATAATTATTTATTAATGGATCAGAGTGGCAATGATAGTGAAGAAGAAATAGAATTTGATTACTTGCCTGTAAATATGAAGGAAGACGAATATGATAAGCTTTTCATAAGGTATGCTCTTTGAAACAAACAGGGTGATTCTGAATTCGACCGTCAAATTCAGAGATGTGAGAATAGGCAGCATGAAGACGGCAAATCACCACAAAACATCGGGTAGCAAATCAAGTTTAGTCGGAGTAATTCACAGTTATGAAGGGTAGGATGTCGAGTGGAATAAAAAGGGGCAATAAGAGATAAGAAATACATTCATTAGACGTAAAGCATGTTTACAATTTGAAAAAAAATGCATCACAGCTTGACGTCAGAGGTGCAACAAGTGACTGTCACAGGAATAGTTCGAATGTGACGCCACGTAGGTCATAACCCAGCCGACACCGAGGACAAAGGATTGCCAGATGCTTTCAAGCAAATCTGGTTTTCTGACTATATCAGTTAAAGCGACGAGGATCCGTGACGTCCTCCCCTGTAGCCCCTGCATCTCATACACAAGTGATATCATGGGGCCCAGATGAAGAAATCGAAGAAATTGAGGCCTGGGAAGCGTGGAGGCCAAGCAACAGATCCACCGCTCCCAATCCACTTTCACGGATATGTAACAAGGAGGTGGTTACACCTCGCAATCGAAAAATAATGTGCTAGTACAATATCGTGCAAGAACCATACGTTCTGGTGAGTTGTGGCCAGCATTCCCTACAGTAACTCCGGGAGGACGTGCTGTAGGAAAACAAGGTATTTTGTTCCATTCAAGCTATCAGGCAGTGTATGTATATCCCAGCATTCGTTTGGCCACTTCCCTCGTCTGGCTCATCGCCCTCCTGACGGCTACTATTATCACGATTTTACCTGACTAAACGAGGTTTGCGACCCATGTTCGAATGTGACACTGCATAGGTCATAGCACAGTCGACACCGAGGGCGAAGGATTGCCAGACGCATTCAAACATTTCAAGTGTTCTGGCTATGTCAGCTGAAACGAAGAGGATCCATGAGGTAAAATCCTTCACTATAGCCTCCGGTGTCTTATACACAAGCGAGTTCAGATGTCTCCAGAAGAAATCCAAAGTATTGAGGTCCAGGTAGCTTGGAGACCAAGCTACCTGGACCTCAATACTTCGGATTTCTTCTGGACCAAGAATAGGTTCAACTCGTTTGATTCATCTCTCGGGATATGCAGCATGGAGGTGGTAAAACACCGCAACACCGAAAAATGTACCGATGCCCCATCGTGCATGAACCACACGTCTTGGTGCCCAATGCGTCCGGTACTCCCTGCAAAAATTCCGGGAGAACGTTCTGTAAGAAAAAAGGATAATAGATAAAACATTTATAAACAACAAACTAAATGAATTTTTTTTTATAAATCAATCTCAATCTCATAAATATTTTAACATAGCATTGCTAGAAAGAAATAGTCCTACAAGAGATTTAAAAGAGCCTTAAACGTTTACTCGGAAATAAATTTCTAATTTATAAGAAAAAATTTCATAGATTTTAAATCAATAATTGAGTTATTGGATTTACGCTTGTGATTAAGCTTTTAAAATATTTGCCAGTGTACTGTTGAAAAAAGCGGGTTTTTTTCATTCTGTTTATGATTATAATAGAACTTTTCTCATGAAATCAAGCCTATGCGTTCAGTTTGAGTTTGTAAAGATAAATTAATCTTTTATTTCTTTCAAATGGGGCTGCGGATTGGTAATTACCATTGCACATCTAGTACATTCACCGCGGTGGATACCATTTCACTTTTTAGTGTGGCACCATATCGGTGGAAACCCCATTTTCCACAATTTAATTTTGACGCCTAGATTTCTCTCCCCCAGAGGGAGTCACCTGAGCTCTTACGATGCGAAATTGCACTAAGAATTTAATTTTGCTGAGAGCTCCCAAGCCAAACAAGCAGTCTAGGGATTTTTAACATGCCGCATAATCACCGATTTTTTTGCATTATGAAAATCCACCTTGAGCCGGGGTCAAACCAGCAAACTTGAGAGTACAAGGCCAGCGCCTAATTAACTAAGCCACTTAGCCAGCTGTAAATTAATCTAATAGACACGATTATAATTACTTTGGTATTTAAATTTCATCGCTGAAGGAGCAAGCGATTTAGTTAGAAAATAATGCTGTAAAAATTCACTTTCAACCGAAAAAGATTATAGAATTCTTAATAATACTGATATATACTAAATACAAATACAAATACAATTTGTTAACACAGAAAAAATTTTGCATGGTAAAAAGTAGAGTTGTTAAGTATCACTTATTTAAAATAGTATTTATTAAACTGCTGATTTTTGATGTTTAAAAAAAGAAACATTCGAAACAACATGCATCAAAAAATTATATTTCATTCTAAAACACAATTACAAGTTTAAATTTAAAGAAAAATTGCAATTCAATAATGGAGTAGAGTCATTTATTTACAATCCTTTAAAAGCACATTCTTACACTACAAAAAATAAATCGCTAAACTGAAAAGTCAATCTGTATTGCTCTTTTTAATCTGTTAAAATAAACAAAAAAGAAGTCCTTAAAAAAAAGTAGGAGCGAAACTCGTATTCTACAACTAAACAGCGAAAGCAATCACGAAGGGAAGTACTTGACAAACGATGTATGTTTTTCATTTATAAAGAAATTCTTTTTTGCCTTTTTTTTTTTTTTTACTGTTTACGATGTTCTTCATTTTGTGACAAAATGAAATTAAGATTTCTCTGCAATTCTGAGAAGAAGATAAAACTTCATCGATTTCTGGTTTATTCAAAAGAAATGACTCTATTAAGCATTTGGAGTCTGAGTTTTGAGATTTCTTTAAAATTAATGAGAATAGATTTTCTTGTAATTTCTACTGTCTGATGAATGCCTGTATAATTTACATTAAGTCTACTTATTTTAGGAAGTTATTTTTTTAAGAGAGCATATGTGGAATGTGTGTAATATAACAAAGTATGAATTAAGAAAATAAGTTTTTTATTTCTTAAAACGAACTATATTGTTGAATAGTTATATTATATTTTAACCAGTTCGATACATTTGCATTAATTAATTGCAATTAATGTATTCAAAACGTATTTTTTAAAGTTTTAAATAAAAAGGGGAAAATTAGAAAAAAATGCAATAACTTTTATAAAAACTTAAGGGGTATCGGAACGCTCTATACTGATAATGTTAAAAAGGGCTTTTTCAATGTACCTTTTCTAAAAACCTGTTGGAAATACAATCCCCAAATTTTTTTTGCAAGTTAAGCATACATCTAATATTATACTGAAATGTGCTTTTTTTTAAATTTCTATTAGTTTTCTTAAAAAATTTTTATTTGATGTATATGAGAAAACAGTGTTTTTCGACAGAAAAAAAATTATAAAAAAAAATGTATACAAAATTTTGCTAAAAGCTCATTTCAGTATATACTAGAATATATAAAGAATGTGTCATGTAAGTTTTGTTGACATCAGATATATACTTTTTGAGAAAAGGTACATCGAACCTTCAAAAGTGACATTTTGAGAAATACGCATTTTAATAAAAAAAACTTACCTTATCAAAACATTCCAGCTTCATATTCCAAATTTTCAGCATTTTTTAAATTTTCATCTTCTTGTTTCATTCTTTTAAGTCTTTTTACTTTTTTAGTCTCCTTAGTTTTCTGTAAATTGGCATATCTTACCCTTGTACTGCTCTCTTTGTCGAGATGTTCCATGCAGCATGTCGCATAATATCCTCGCTCTATGTTAAGTTTTTTTAAAAATATCCAGCTTTGTTGCATTCCCTTTATTAAAGGATGCAATAGCATCATATGTACCAAAGGAAAGTGTTTCTATGTGCACAAATGTCTTTTTGGGGACACGAGACCAATAACATTATTAATGCTTTCATTCGGATTCTGCGTGTTTCCATGCAAGCCTTTTTCAATAATTTGGATCCGAAAGGTCCCTAAAAATAGGCCTAATGGCTTCAACAACAGCAACTGGAAGTTTATGTTTGTGGAGATAAAGTTTATTTTCCAATTGAGCCTTCTTACACTGACACCATGTGTCAAGACCTGATGGACAAAATCTATGCTGTGGATTTTTATCCGTAGATATTTTGTGAAGAAATATTGCCCATATAGCTTGTTTCATACACTTCACATTTGATAAATTTCTTCGAATTTCAAGACCATAATATGTTTGCAATTGATCAATAGTTGCTTCTGTTAATCTATTTTTGCCACATAATGCTTTGAAATCTGATAATTTTTGCCCCCTCATTTTTGCTTTGAAACGTCGGAGGCGAGATCCCATCCGTTTCATAACATGCCCTAAAGAAATTTTAAAAAATGACATCAAACTTCAAGCTGACCCAAGAGGAAGTGCAATGTTTACCTTTTTTCTGTCCATTTAAATCGGTGACTCGCGTTTAGACGATTCTTTAAAAACAAAATTTTAGCACTTCTGATTAAGCTAGAGATAAAAAAAAATGAGGTATTTTTGGAAAGGTAATGAGCTGAAGAATTTAAAAATGCAATAACATGAAATTCTTCTTTTAAAAAAATTTACCTTTCCAACTCCCCTTAAAAACAATTTATAAATTTTGTTGCATTTTCTTTATACTTGTGAAGCAGAAATCATTGTTTTTTTTTTCCTTTGCTATTGGGTTTATTTTTAAAATACAGATACTCTTTGTATCTAATTACGTTGGTTAGAAACTATGATTAATTAGGGTTTTTTTTATATTTAGTGTCACTTGAATTAATACATATAAAATTGCTTTAAAAATATAAAAATAAGTTTTATTGCAATTTATTTTCAAAAAATCAAGGCAAAATTACATGTTTTAAAAGTGTTCTCTCTTTTTATGCAAGGCTTCTTATAATATAAATAGTTTGCTTATACGAGGGGATTCGCTGCCATGCCGACAAATTTGTAGGGTGTGTAAGACTTACAGACACGGCTCGGAATCACATAGAAACGCAGGGTTACAAATGCCGTGGACCAAAGAAGCAGAGAAAAAGACCATTAACAACAACACATAACAGAAACAGAAAACATTTTATTGAAAGGTTACTCTAAAACAGGTGCTCGAAATTATGACCAGAAGTCGTCTGGCAAGTCTGATAGCGGCGGTGCATATATTATATGCAATTCCTTAAGCTCTAGAAGATTCCTGGCACGCCACGTATCCTCTCAGTGATGAGGGCTTCAACTGCAGGAACATTCACACAAGCATTTTTCAATTTCAAGCATTTTTCACACAAGCATTTTTCAAGCAATCAAACAATTCGCAAGCATTTTTTTTTACTGTCTGGCCCTCTTGTATCTCTTCTCTAGCCTGCTGGTTTCAAAAAGGTTATTTGCTTAATTGGGTTGTTGTCATCATACCTGAATATATGCCCAAGCCATCTTATTTATGAAACACAAAAAGCCTAAATTACTTGAATTTTAAATTTGGTTCTCTGCACTTCCTTTGTAATTCAAATTTGTTAAGTATTTTCCAGACCTCATTTTCCAAAATTTATCTACTCTGATTTATTAAAATATAAATAAATACATTTCTAAATTTTATATTTCAAAACTCCTATTTAAGTCACTAAAAAACAGTGTAAAAAACATTTCTGTCAAATTTTATACAAATGTATTAAAAATCTTTGAGATATCACTTTTAAAAATTATGATTTTTTTTAGATTACAGTTTTTTTAGAAGATTCATTTAAAGAAAAAGATTACAGATAGAAAACAAACATACATATATGAAATAAGCTAGACTTTTCAAAAAGTTTCTTTAAAAATAGAGTGTAATTTTTTTTTTAATGTAAAGGAAAAAATAAATATCTTTGAAAAGACTTCGAGTTGTTTTTTAAATCATCTGACATTAATCCGCCTATATATATTTCCATTTATACGCGTCCTAAATCCAAAAGAATAGCAGTTTTAGAAAGCTATAAAAGGTTACATTCCATATTTTCTCTAAAATTCAAGTATTTAACGTAGTGAGATGTTTTCAATTTCGAAAAAGTGCACTTATACTGAAAATGTTAAATTATCATTGAATATATATATGTTTAAAAAATACTATAAATGATGCAATATATAAACACATTGGCCAATAAATTAGAAACCCAAGATCAATATTTTATTGGACCACCTTTTGCACGGATAAACTCTGATTCGTTTGGTCACCGAATCAACATGCTTCTTAAGTGTATTTACGTCCAGGGAATTAATTACATGCATTAGCTTAGATCTTGTAAATTAGATGGAAGAGGAGAGTGCTGTCGGATGCGTCGTTCCACCATATCCCCCCACATTTTCTATGGGGTTGAGATCTGGGCAATGCGGTAACCAGGGAAGGTGTTGGAAGTCAGACTGGTTTCAGCGAACTAATTTTGAACACTTCTGGCACAATGTACAGTTGTATTATCGTCCATGAAGCATCCATCACCCTCAGGGTAAAAATGCAATTTTACAGGGTGCATTTGACCTGCCCTTATATCTATATACCTCAGGGCTGTTTGTTCACCCTCGAGGAATACTAGGGCACCCCTTCCATGCCAGCAGAATGTGCCCCATATCATGATACTCGCACCATGCCCTTGCACAATGCAAGTAAGATGTATCCATGTCTTTGTTGGGTTCCGCCAAATTCGACATTCTTCCATCAGTGCAAAATAAGGTGTGGCGTAATTCATCCGACCACATTACCTGTTTCCAATCCACAGATGTCCAGTGTTTTCTTTCCCGACACCACAATAAACGAATTTTTTGCATTTTACGCAGAAATGAGTGATTTTCTCACAGGTACCGACTATGCATTCCTATCCTCTGCAATTCTCTGCTCATGGTTTGAGCTGGAATCTGTTAAAAAGACCCTTGGTTGACGATTTGTGTCAGTTGAAGTACAGTAGAGTCCCTGTTCTGCGTACAATTCGTCGGAGACGAAGCCGATCATGCTGTCGGAAAACTGTGCTCGAACCGCAGTTACGTCTTCTAGAGAAGGACTGTAGGCTCTGATTCCAACTTTTGAAACCTAGGATATAACTGCTTCTGAGAGTCCAGTGAGATTTGTTGTTTTCGAAATCGAAGCCACTTCTAAACGGGTACTAACAATAAACCATTTTTCAAATATTGAAAACTCTGTCGTTTTTCCTTTTTTTACTTCATTTATCGGGAAAAGCACTCCCACCTTACTTATACTAGAATTCTAAGCCCGTGTAACCCACATCATAAAAAAAAAAATTTGCGTGCTTCTCTCATCCCTAGCACGCATTTAAATACAAATCTCAAAGGTTTCTAATTCATTGGCCAGTTTGTGTATTATTGTATATAAAATAAAATATTACTTGACATGTTTTTGTGAAACAAATATTCTTTGGTCAGTCTTCACAAATGTGATTCACACTATTTAACTGTTTCTGACAAAATCGAATAGAAAAAATAGAAAATTATCCTCTAAAAATCCAATTCATGCTCGTTCAATAAAGTTACAACAGAATTAAAAACAAAATATGAAAATTCTTTTAATTTTTAAGTTAAAATAAAGAACAGGATTATATATATATATATAAAGGAGAAAGCGACTCACTCACTGACTGATTGACTAACTGACTGACTGACTGACTAATCACGAAATCTCTGGAACTGTTCAACCTACAGACTTGAAATTTGGTAGACATGTTCCTTTGATAGAGTAGACATCAGCTAAGAAGGGATTTTCCGAAATTCGAAACGCAAGGGGCGTTACGGGGGGTTAAGGGCTTTAATAATAATTGTTTCCATGTTTAAACTACTTGATGTACAATCTTGAAATTGGGTTAGCGGATTCCTTTCAGAGAGTTGAGATCCGCTACAAAATGAGTTTGCTGAAAATCGACCCCCAAGTGGTGTTGCAGGGGCTTAGGGAGCGTTATGGATAATTATTTCCATTTTTAAACTATTTGACGCACTGTCTTTAAATTTGATAAACAGATTCCATTCGTAGAATAATGATCAGTTACAAAACGGGTTTTGTGAAAAAAGACTTCTAAGTGGCGTCGCTGGGGATTAAGGGGCGTAAGAGATAAATATTTTCGTTTTTAAACTATTTGACCTACCTGCTTGAAAATTGGTAGGTAAGTTTCTTTCCTGGAGTAAATATCCGCTACGAAATGGGTTTTGGGAAAATTGACCCCCAAGGGGTGTTGCGGGGGCGGGGGTTTAAGGGGCGTTATAAATTCCTATTTTTAAGTTATTAGACGTACAGTCTTGAAACTTAGTAAGCAGATTCCTCTCATAGGGTAGAGATACGCTAAAAATGGGTTTCGTGAAAATTGCCCCCAAGTGGCGTTGAGGGGACTTAAGGGGCGTTATAGATAATTATTTCCATTTTTAAACTATTAGACGCACAGTCTTTATATTTGATAAAGAGATTTCTTTCATAGAGTAGAGATAAGCTATAAGAAGGTTTTGGGAAAACAGTCCTCTAAGTGGCGTTGCAGGGAATAAGTGGCGTAAGAGATAAATATTTTCGTTTTTAAACTATTTGACCTACCTGCTTGAAAATTGGTAGGAATGTTTGAAAATTGGTTTTGTGGGAATCCACTTGGTTTTTGAGTTACGAAAGAGCAAACATCATTCTATGCTTCAATTTTAGAGATTTTTAGAAAATACAAATTATATGAGTTCTGCCCTTTTTTTTATCAACAGTGACAGTTTCAGGTATAAGTATATTTTTCAATTCAATCGAATTCTTAATGCTAGGTCTTAGATATCAATAATTTATACATATTATAAGCAGTAAAAATTTATAAAACATCATGAAATACCCAGCGAAGCGGGTGGGTAACAGCTAGTATATATATATTTTACTGTAAAGTAAGTTAAGTCTTTTTTTAAAATATACAATAATAATTTCTTTTTCGACATAATCACCATGAACACTTGAACAGCTATTTACATATAATGAAAAGGAATAGCCGTAGGCTTGAGAAATTACTTTAATCTTAAAAACTGCTTTTAAAAGATCATGTTTTTTTTTAAATATGTAATCTTCTGAATTTGTTAATAATAGCTCGGGCGTTTACATTATTTAAGTGCTTTATTACGTAGGGGAGACCGGGGCAAGATGACGAATGTCTTAATTTTTCCGTATTCCACTAGGGAGCAGCATCAAATGAACACTACTGGCTCTCCTTTTGGCCGTTCGTTAAACAATACTATAGACACGCTGAAATCGCCATTTTTGTGTTATTTGTGAAGCTTTGATTGTTTTTTGCGGCCACGATATAACTTTTATTCATGTGTAAATAAGCTCTGCTACAGATACAGGTAAGAAATAACATTTCTCTTTAATATTTATGAGTAACTTGGTTTAAATACTACCTATTACCATGAATAAAAGTTAATAAATTGCCTTCCTTCATGGTAATGAGAACGAATATTTTTAAACAGACAGTCTGGGGCAAGATGACGATCCGAAACACGGGGCAAGATGACGAGCTCGTCATCTTGCCCCGTGTTTCGGAATTTATTAAACTAACAATTGTTGCCCATTCTATTAAATCCTGTGAACACTTGTTTGCGACCTTGCGCTTCCATCTCTTCTGGGGTTAAGGGGTGCATCGGATCGGGAAAGGTTTCGTTCAAAAGGGGGTTACCAGATTAAGACATTTCTTCCATCCGCTAAGCCTTCACCCCCCTAAAGGGGAAGGAACGTAACAATAGTTTGTTACTTTAGAGCTACTGGCTTTTACCTGCCACCTTTTCTAAATTTTTTTGATAGAAAACGATTGCTTCCTGAACTTGTAGAAAGAGCCCCACCAGGAACTGTAGGCAACTGTAGTGATAATGGCTGGAACAGTGAGGGCACCTTTTTCTCTTTTTTGAAGCACTTTTATCATCATGTGAAACCAAGCAAATAATCTCCTAATATGTTGATTTTTGACAATCACAAAACTCATATAACTTTGCAGGCTATCTTATATTGCAGAGCGAAAAACATCATCAGGTTGGGTTGCCGTCGCGCACATCGCATCGTCTCCAGGCCCTTGTTGTATCATTTTTCGACCAGTTAAAAACGTACTAAAGCCAAGCATGTGACAACTTTATGGTCACTCATCCAGAACAAACTATCACAGACAAAAATATTGGTGAGGTTTTAAGCATCACTTACTTCAAATCAGCTGCAGTTGGAAATGCTGTTTAAAGGGTTTAAAGAATATGAGATCGAGCCTCATAATCCTCTTGTTTTTAGCGAACATGACTATGCTGCGGTAAAACCTACTAACCATGAGGTTGCGTGGCAGGAGCGGACACATAACATTTCGTGGCTTTAACGGACACTTTAAAATTCATCGTGGTTTGTGTGAGTGGACACATCCCCCCCCCCATCTTAGAACAGATTCGATTATTGAATTACAAGGATAAATACATTTTTGCGAATCAAATTTAATTACTTGTATTATATTATTAAGATGTTATAGTGCGAATACACTTTAAAAACATAGCGCAATGTAATAAAAATAAAAACTTTTAGAGAAATATTTAAAAATTATAGAAAACTGTATTTTAGAGTCAAATAAATATTAGAACAGGTGCAATTACCATAAAATTAATTAGTTTCATTAATGTAAATAAATATATGAAAACTAGAAGTAAAATGTACAAAACAGATACAAAAGTAAATAAAAGAAAAATAAATACAAGTAACCAAATACTATTTAACCTTTATTATGAAGGCATAAATATCCTTTACCATTGGATTTAGTCCAACCTAGTTACAAAACAAAGATTTTAGGCATTTTTCTAAATTGTTTGATGTTTCGAATTCTGTTAAGATGTTTTCAATTCTTACATAAAATTTTACATATGTTTTTTCCCCCCAGGATCGCCTATTTCTTTGGATTTCAAATTAAAAAACACTTTTTGTGTTTCTTCTTTTAGTATTTTAACTAATAAGTGGATATTAGGTTGGTTTCTGCCAGTGATTGCCTTTAATTTGGAATTCCACCCTTCTACTGTCCGCTCTGGCTACGTAACCGGGGCTGTTCTAAGATGGGGGAAAGAATCTGTTCTAAGATCGGGGGAGGGTGTCCGCTCAAACCACGATGAGTTTTAAAGTGTCCGCTAAAGCCACGAAATGTTATGTGTCCGCTCCTGCCAATCCGCTCCTGCCACGACACCAACCATGATGCTGTTGGCGATGAAACTGAGAATAATAGTGCTAATCATCAGACCCCGGTAATAGAAAACCAACATATAAACCCTCCAGAATAACCAGAACTTTTTGCAAATGCCGATTCCGATGCACCAAGGAAGCCTGTTAGTGTTTTTTTTAGTTCAAACCATTGCCTAAAACAACATATTGTGAGAAAAAAAGAAAAAGCAAAAACTTAGCTCTAGCATTCTTACAAGCATACCCATCAAAGAAATGTTAGAAGAAAGAGAAAAGCAGAAGGAAGAACAGGAAGTTTTTTAAAAAAACAGAGAAAAGAAGCTCGTGAAGCTAAAAAGAGAGTAAAAAAACTCAAACTGTTCCTGTAGATCTAAGTCTATAAAATCCAGGTCAAACAATACAGTTGTACCAACTTCAAAGGACGGTATTATAAGATGCCCTGCTTTTGAAAAGGAACCCTCCAACAGAAGAATAGATCCAGAGCTGTAAATACCAAGAGTGTAGGCATGAGGAATGTTCCCATTATAAAAATGGCATTTTTATTTGCGACTAATGTTAGGTACACAGCTAAACACTTCAACATTACGTTACAAAGCATTACGCTTAGTTTGATACTTTGTAAGATGTGAAAACACAGTTATCATTTGTTAAACCATGTAACACATTCAAAAGATAAAATATGTTCCGCCATTTTCAGTATCGCCATCTTACCCCAAGGCTAAAGTCATCTTGCCCCAGTACTGGGGCAAGATGACTTTTTGTTAAGGTTATGAAAAAATAAAATTATCTTTTACTTCTTTTATTTGAAAAATTAAATGGTAATATATTTTAACACTACAAAGGACTACTCTATCAGTTCATGTACAATTGATTTTACTACCCTTAAGAATAAGTTAATAAACAACAAAAAACTGTTAACTTCGTCATCATCCCTACTTACTTTAAAAAATCCTTTTTTTTTTTCGAGTTTTTTATTTAAATTTTTCGAAAGTGCAACAATATTATTTTCTTTTATTTTCATTTCAAAAATATATTATGTTTTCAGAGCATTAGAAAAATTGTAAGCATAAAAAGGAAAAAAAATAGTATTGCTATTGTAAAGGATTTTCCCTAAAAATCCTGTAATGATTTAGAGTCAGAATGAACACCAGAGTTGTAATCAAAACAAGTATAATTTATTAATCCTCATATACAGCGTTTCTCAAACTGTAAGGCGTACCCCTAGGGAGCGTGATAACTCTACGAAGGGGCACGCGCATATTTAAAAGTCGAAAACAAAACATTATTTTAAAAAATATATTAATTTACTGTAAAAGGACAAAATACATTCTGACACATTAAAAAAAACATTTACACTCATATAATACGCCGTACAAAATGTATTTTATGATTAATTTTACAATGGTAAGTTAGAACAAGTTTGATAATTACTATTAACCTTATGGATTTGTATTAACACTTATCTTGATAATTTTTACGGTTTATAATTAATCCCTTAACTGCCTATTAAAAGTTACGCAATTCGCTCCTCAATGCCACCGTTTTCCACGAAGGCTCGCGTATGGGATGTATTGGGTGGGAGGAAAAATAAGCAGATCCTTTGAAATAAGTAAATCCTTCGCAAACACAGTCAAGTTCCTTTTATTGCATTCCAAAGCCTTCGAAATTATTTTATAGATAGCAGTGCACAGAAAAGATCGCACTTCGGAAAGACGTATATATACGTCCAGAAAATTAATGCTTTGCCTGAGCGAGACATTTGCAACGCCGGTGGCACTTAAAAGATTTAAGTCATATTGTACCTTAAGCGTCAAAGTATTATTGAATGCAATACATTTTTGTGGCATGGAGGGGGAAAGGGGGAGGTGCGAAGAAAATTATGATTGAATATTGGGTCGCGAATATAGTTATAGGAGTCAGGGAAGGAAACCCAGGGAAGAAAATGCACATATATAAAGTATTGGACCCAAAGCGAGGAAGATGAGATATTTAATATTTAATTATAAGTAGAATCACTTACGCGTTTGGAAATAATTGTAACTCCTATCTCAGATAATCGATTTCTAGTCTATTTGATTCTAATTCGAATATCTTACTGACTGAACCATCAATTATCTATTTTATATATTAATTAATTAATCGACGAGTCGCTCACGTCTAGCTTTCAATTACTTTACGTTAATCACTAACTTCTATCATCTAACTCCTAACATCCCTCTCTCCTCGAACCTAAAAGTTAATGCTTAAATATACAACATGTTTTACATAGATCGCATCTTCTTCTTTGGGGAGAAAGTTTTCAATTGAACAATATTTAAATTAATAGAATTTTCCCAAGAAGATTAGTAATAGGTACGTGAATAGACTCGTTACACTATACATTAAGATTCTTCCAAATATAAAAAAAATTTAATTTAAATTTAAATCCTACAAATTAGCATGAAAACATGACAGGTAGCTTACACATGGCCATTTTCATACTATTACATAGATTTAAATTGAATCAAATCCCAATTTTCTTCGTGGGTTTGTTGGCCACACGGATTATACTATGAGTACCCCTTTGAACTTTCACAAAAAAAAAATTAGTGTCTTATCCAGACCATCGATATATCTCATAAATTATGGTTTAACCATTCAGATAACAGTCAAAGATCGTGTTAATTTTTTGTCTGAAAAAATAGCAAACGGTATTTCAAACAAAACTCAACAAGTATTTTTCTCTCTTCGGTTTTTTTTTTTTTTTTTTTTTTTTTTTTTTGTCTTGGTACACTGAATGTTTTTTTTTTTTTTTTTCTGTCTCAATTCACAGAATTCTTTTCTTTGGTGTTTAGAGAGTTTAACTCTCTAATTAATGGAAGGTTTAACTCCCTAGCTAATTGAAGATTTAATGCTTAATTTACTCTCTGTCTACGGTTTCTTTCTCTTTTTTTTCTACTTTCCCTGTTCTAGAAACTATTTATTTTTCTTTTTTTGCTTTAAAAATTATTTTTCTTTACTTGTCTTGTTTTGAAAATTCTTTTTCTTTCTATTTGCTTTAATTCCACCAAGATTTTTACCTCAAAACACTTCCAAGCTGTACGTATGTGATGTTTTTTTAATGGGCTGCATATTGGTAACTAAGCCTTTGCAGATACGGAAAGTCCCCAAATGTGAGGACCATTTCATGGTGATTCCATCTAGTGGTGACTCTCGTTACCAAATTTTGACGCTTAAATCAATTTTAAATTAAGCTCTCTTCAGATGTTAAATATTGCCATGATTTAATTTTGCCGAGAATAACAGAGCCAAATTGATACTCAAGGGTTTTTTTTTTTATCTGCCACATAATTATCTCACATGCATGTCTACGATTTTCGCATCCAGAAAACCCATCGACTCTAACC
>BMAO01014938.1:0-29137 GCA_019973975.1 Trichonephila clavata
TAGTGTCAAAGTATTATACATTATTACTGCATTCAATATATTGTTATTGTATAGGAGGGGAGCAATGATAACTATGATTGAAAACAGGGTCTCGAAAATCGAAAGTTTGAGAAGCTCTGTGGTAAAGGAAAGATCTTTCTCTGGTGTTACACATGTCTTAGTCTTTAAGATAACATGTTTGTTCATAAGTTTTGATAGTTAAATTTAGTTTTATTTACTTGTTTTTTTTCCCCATGGAAAGTTGAAAATAATCATTTCTCGTAATAATCCAATCAGTCCCATTTCTTTGTTTCCTATGTTAAAGAAAATGCTTGTGTTAAAAAAAGTGGAAATTAATCTTTTATATTTGCATATATTCATATGCTTTTTGGATTTCGAGATGGTCAATTAAATTTGAGCAACTTCTACTGAGAGAGAATAATTTGTATGTATAACAAAAAAGTTTTAAAATAAATAGTTTTTTTACTATAAATAGGTTTTCTTACCAGGATCAATAGAGAACTTAAATTAATAAGAAACCAAATGTATATCAGAGTTTCATTATTTAATTAGAATTTAAGAAAGTTACCTATTAGTAAATTCATCAAAGGATGTTAAATTTATAAAAATTAAAATCCACGTACTGATTTCGCAGAATTTTTATATAATGTAAAAGTGCGTCCCTTGAAGTTTTATAAAGATCAGTGTTTAAGATGCAAACAAACTACACAGGGATGTTATTCAACCCAAATATAATATAAATTTCAGTGATTTTTTATTACAAATCTACTACACCCCATGAATTTAAAAAATTTGGTTTTTTATAAATAAAACTAAAAATTTCCATATTTTTAGTTTTTTTAAAATAGAGCTAATATATATTTTATTTCTTTTGGGATGCATATTGTCAACTAAGCCTTTGCAGGCACGGCCAGTCCCCAAATGGGAAAGCCGTTTCATGGTAGCACTATCTAGTGTTGGCTTTTGCTAATAAATTTTCATGCTTAAATTAGTTTTTATTCAAGTTTTCATCAGAGAGAACCAGGGCCAAATTGATAAGGTACTTTTACCTACCACAAAACCATTTAACATGCGTGCCTTCAATTTTTACAACCAGAAAATCTTTTGGTTTTAGGCGGAATCGAACCTGCAAACCTAGATTTACGAAGCGGGTTTGCTACCTGTAAGCCACCGAACCGACGTTGTAAGAAAATTTGTTTGGACATGGTTGTGCATTCTTAGCCAGGACTGTGGAACCACGCTTTGGTTATTAAGCAACTGAAAAAGCAAAATTTTTAGAAGCTGATGGACGGTAAATTTAAAGAAGCTGAAAGTTTTGCGTAAGTAATGTTTGGACTATGGGCAGAATGCTCAAAGGAACCAAGCTGACCCGAAGAAGGTTTAGAGCTCCAAACCTCGGAAACAACAACCCTCACGGAAACACGACCCTCCCAACTTTTATACTATAAAAGAAGAAAAAATAATATACATTATTCCAGCAATGTTAGAAATACATCAAAAAACAGTAACATTATTCAATACAAATGCATTGTACACAAAAAAAAGGTAGGCAACTTAAAAAATAATAATGCTAATAATAGGGTGTTTTTAGCGATTTACGTTTTCATCTGACGCCAGCACTTCCTCTGTTGATACTTTTCCTCTTAATTTTTCTTTCATTTTAAATAAAAAAATATTTAGAACCGCGGAAGGAGGATAATTCGCTTAAAACCCCCTCCTCCAATTTTAAAGAAACATAAAGGAAGGGAGATGTAGTGTAAAATAAATAAAGAGAGAGAAAAAAGAGGGGGAAAGGAAAATTTGTATTTTTTGAATTTTATTGGAGATATCTTTTTTGCTGTATAAAAACAAGAAATTAAACTGAAACTAATATTCGCATTCTTTACCAAGAGTTAACCTGGGAAACTGCAATATATTGTGTGAGAAATATAAAAAGGTTTGAAAGATTGAATTAGTAACGGACCTTGTAATTGTTAGCCATTATCTAACCACCAGAGCTGATCTTACATTCCCCAACATGTCAATTTGAGGATATTGAACCATGATGCCTTTAACGTACATCAGCTCCTCTACACAATAGGTCTTCTGTAACATCAAGACTCAACAGCGCCAACCTCTTATGACCGTAGCCACTAAATTTCCATTGCCACCACATAGTGGGACAATTTGTGCAATTCGGTACCATCTCAGGTGTTGTTGTTGTTCCTTGACCAGGGACGTCTTAAGACTTCTTGAAGCCATGGGCCACTACCCAAAGGCCCTGGAACTCTACATAAATGTAAGCCTCACATAGGACCCCCTTAAATTAGAATACACAACATGCATTGTCAAATATTTGTACAAACAATAACCCAAAACAAATAAATGTACTTGACTTACAATCACACAAACCGGCTCAATTGAATCGATTGCCACCTTTTGATTGAAGAAGTAATAAGTTTGCATGGTGGTAGGTCTAAGCCTATACATGGAAGACCGCCATCCCCCCCACGTAGCCAGTTGATATATCGATAGAAATTCCCAGTGTTTGTGGGAATACAACCGGAAAAAAACCTTTGACCATTGGAAATATTCAAATCATTATCTTATTAAGTCTGAGTGAAGAAAAAGACGAGGTTCCCGTTCTGACTGATGCTTTGGACCCAAGTCCAGTTGGCTAATACCTAAAGACGTCGCTGGTCTTGACAAAGTTTTAAAATAAGAGGGTCCGTGACTGATTTCCATAGTGTTGCTTCAAAGTGTATCGTTAGTTAAAATCCAAATCAGATTAAGGATTATATATTTTTACTTGACTATGTTAAACGATGTAAATATAAAACAAATCAGAAAACCTTTACCTTGAATGACTATATCTAAAATAATATTTAAAGTAAAACAACATAAGAGTTAGGTACTCCATGTAAAGACACTTAAACATTTTTTGTATTTGTTATTAAAAATTTTAATTTTTACATACCTATAATTTACTCACACATTAATAAAAATTAATCTGCAAACTAATTGCCACCTACATAAGCATTATATTTAATAACTGTGATATGTTCTTGCAGTTTTTTTACTCAAACTTTCAAAATCTAAGTTAATTGAAATTATCTTCAGTTGCATTTTATTTTCTGAGTTTTATTTGTTTTTTTCATTTTGCTTTTGTAGCCATTCACATTGTGTGAGAAATAGTTTTCACTAAAATACATTGTTCTGGAGTAAATCAAAGTGCTTATAGCTGTAAGAGAAATCCTTTGTATTCTACAAGAATTCACAACCTAAACTTTAGGAGCTGTCTTTGCTTACATTTAGGTTTGAATGCGGAATATCGATAAGTAGCTCACTCCCTATGAATAAAAGTATTTCTTTTAATTAAAAAAGGTGCATTTTTCCATTAGAAAACTATTCAATTTTGCAAAACATTGTACTACTAAGAAATATAAAATTATTTTGCGAATCGGAGTGTGTAAACAATAGAATGTTCTTAACATAGTTGATATTACAGATAGAAAAAAAAGTTTTAATATATTGTTATACTATAAAAGTTAGAAAAGTATTACAAAATGAAGTTTTAATGTATAAATAAAATTTTGAGTTTATAAATAGCTGGGATGTGCTTGAAATTATTGCGTTAATACAAACTTCATAGAGAATGTGAATCCATTTTCCATGCGCATCTATAATTTTCATTTATTTATTTTTATTATGACTCGAATAACACCAGGGTTCCATCAAACACATTTTGAAGACCATTGATTAGGAAAGATCATTTCATGTTTTCATTTTCAGCCTAATGACATTCAGACGAAGATGAATAGTTCAGATGCATTGTTCAATATATATATCCAATCACTTTTATCCTAATGCTTCTTATACTTTCAATATTTTCGAACCAACTTTCAGTCACAATTTTCATCGCTTCCCACCATACAATAACAATGTATTAAATGCAATAAAAATGTACTTTGACGTTGAGGCTACAATATGAATTTAATTGTAAAATACACAAACTGTCAAGATTAGTATTATATTTTCTATATGACAAGCTCATGGCAAGCATTAGTTATTATGGAATTTGTGTTTAATTTAGTATTGATAAATCAATTATCAAAACCATTATGCAGTTCTGACACATTTATAGGTATATTACATCAACGTAAATGTGCATTTTATTTTTTACTAAGTCAGATTGTGAGTGTGTATTTTAACTTCCTTTCAAAAAGTTTTTATATTTATTTTAAATAATTTATTTTTGAATTTCCAATATGCTGACACCCCTCATATAGGGATAAAGGGGGTACCCTTAGTTTGAGAAACACTGTTTTATCCTTATAAGTAATAAACTATTGTTTTGCTGAAGGTAGAAAGTGTTTTCAGAAGCTTTAAGATTTCGTTAGACAAATCACGCATTAAAATACTTTTCATTCAACTGAATTTTAAAAATAATGGTGGGGTTAGATTCAATTAGTGTCCAAATTATTTTAATAATACTTTAAAGTTTCATCTCAGGTGTGCAAAAACAGAAACATATTAGTAACTTATCCTCATATGGTTGAGAACTTTGATTTTCCGTGACTTAACTATGTTCTCGACCGCACGGAAATTAAGTCCAAAACTTCTGACGTAATGATCTCCGTCTGGGCTAATAGTTCCCCATTAGCCTCAGAAATTGGGGAACAGTTTGTTGGAAAGGTAAATGGCTAGAGCCTTTAATTAGTGCTTTCCCGCCCTGTAATAACAGAGATGAGTTCACCAGTGTCTGATTTACAGGATAACACACACACAGACAGAGACAGTGAGCCGGGCGTTTTGCAGCCATGTTCATTTATGTTGTAAATTGGAAAGCTGTGGACAAAAGTAGTTGAAAATAATTGTTTAATAGTTTGAATTGTAAGATATACAATGTTTATGCAAAGTAGAAATTGTAACTGGAAACTGTTTTATGGATTTTTTTCTATAGAATAGCACAATTCTAAAGGGAAAAAAATTGCTTTGCTAAAAGGATAAATCTCCATGAAAGGATAGTGGCCTTTTAAGGCTATGCAACTAATTTAATTTTAATTATACTACAATAAAGGATAGCGGTAAGTTTTTCGAGTACATTACTCGTAAAACAAGATACAAATTTTAGATGTCTTATTTAGATTAACAATGAGTTAATTTTTTGTCGAGAGCAGAAAATATAAACAGTTTTGAATTAGGTGCAATTATTTGAGATTAAAACTAAATAATTTGATTATTTTACACATCATGTATCAGGAAATAAGGCTCATAAAATGTACAATGTTTAAAATATAATCATAATTTAAAAAATTAAGCATATGAAAATAAGAAATATTTTGGCAAATAAATTTTATGTTGTGTGCGCATGATATATTTTCTAAAATATTAACTCTAATTACTAGCAATAAATTGATTTATAAAGTTTAATGTGTATACTTAGTAGACTGTATTGTTTTTGTATAAATATAATAAATTATATTTAAAAAATACATTTAATTTTTTTAAAAATTTAATAATTCTTTAAATATTTTGAAGTACAAAAGATATATAATACTATAATTAGGTAGGGTTTAAAGAGTTTGATACATTTTACAATTCTGTACATTTTTTTGAACCAAAAGCTATTGTTTTAGAAAATAGCATGCGCAACAAAAAATTACATAACTTTTGTTATGTATAATTTTTAAAATTATGACTGTATTTCAAACATTTTAAATTTTTTGAAACCTTATTCCTTAATAAATAACCTGTAAAGGAGTGGAATTACTTAATTTTGATTTCAAAGAAATAAGGATTTCAAAATTGTTTATATTTTCAACTCGCGTTACAAAATGAACATTCCTATGTGTGTGAGACCCTTTTATCAAATTTAATCTTTAAGAAGGGAAATTAATAATATCTTGTTAAATATTCTTGAAGCACTTGACAAAATGTCTTTTTTAAGTTACACTCCTAATTTTAAATCAAAGTAGCCAATATATTTTAAAAATATTCATATATTTAATATAATTTATAATTGCTTAGCAAAAAATAACACAATGCAACTAAACGCTTATATAAAATAAGATGTACAAATAATTAATAAACAAATTAATTACTCTAATATCTTTTTATGAAATACTTTCAGTATAAAACTGTTCCTGTCAGTGAATAAACTAAATAAAGAGACAAACTATGTGACTCCTTACATAACTGTATCATCACAAAGGACAGAAAAAGAGAAGAAAGAAGAAAATAGTTACATTTCTTCTCAGTCTACGAATCAGAAACATATTATGGCTCACAGTACATAAATCTATAATATTTAGGATAAAAACGGAATCTGAAATACAAGCAATTGTTTATGTGTCATCTGCAGTATTTATTATGCTTTTTTTAGACGATTAGATATCGTGTTATAACGCAAAATAATAGCTGTTATTGATAAAATTTATCTGGAACAATATGTGTCTGGTAGAAAATATTACATATTTTTCCCTTTTTGAACTAAAATTCTTTTATAGTGAGATAGTTTTATATTAGTTATGTTTGAATAATGTATTGTTTTACTATATAATAAAATTTTTCCTTTAGAAATAAGTATTTCAAATAGTGCAAACTACAGTACTTAAAAATAGGAAATAAATATAAAAAATATATATGAAATGAGAAGTATTTTTTTTAACTCATAAAAATTAATTTTATATATCTGGTAATATTTTAAAAATGATTTAATGTTCTGCACTTAAATAACAAATGTGTTATGTTTTATTTTATTAAGGAATTGTAGTGGTATCACTATAAAGCCAGTATTAACATCCGTACTAAGGTGGGCATTTTGATATAGTGGTTAAGTTACTCGGCTTCGGAACCAAAGATCGCGTGCTCTGTCCTCCGGATAAGTGGGCCACCTCATTGGTGACCCTGACTGAACTTAGAGAAACGCAACCTTTTGAACTGCCATGACGCCATCTTCTTACAAAAAAAAACAAAAAAAAACTCGCCAGACACTTGGCGCAGCAAAAGAAACTCCCCAGAGTCACTTGACGCAACTCCTCCAAAAACAGCAACAACTGCTCACGCTCTCCATAATAAATATATCGTTCATTCACCTATCCACCGACTCACTGGTGGGGGAGTGTGTAGTTGTATCATCTATATAAGCCAATGACAACCTCCATGCAAAGGTGTTCATTTTGGTACAGTGGCTAAGTTACTCGGTTTCGGATCCAAAAGTCCCGGATTCTGTCCTCCGGATAAGCGCGCCACTTCAGAATTATATACCGTAAAATAATTTGTTTCAACTGATACATTTTCAAAAATTTTAATAAGTTCGTGGCTAAGTTTTAATTATTACTGTATATGTGTTGTTAATTGTTTCAATTAACAACACCCACAAATGTATAAAATACATGGAAGTATAAGAAAATAGAAATTATTTCATTCACAAAAATAATTATCGCAATTTCTTTCAACAATAGAGAGCTATATTCTTGATTACCTAGAGAAACGTCTTCAAAATATCTAATAATGTGTTTCTTTTGTTATTTTGAATGTTTTTTTTATTATTTTTATTTTATGCTTATAAAAGGAAAATAAATAAACAAAACTAGTAGCTTAGAAATAATCATAAATATGTTAGTTCTTTTTTTAAATACTTTTTTTAGAATGGGAAAAATTATTTACGAAGATATTATACGTAAGGTTTATAAATGGTGTTGAACAGATAATTTTTATCTTCTGTGATGGTTGAGATACATACTTATCATATGAAAATAATTCATTGACTCTTCACACTGACTACATTTACAAGATGAAAATTCACCTACAACGTGATCACTGTCGCTGTAGTTTCTGAATGTTATTCAACAGTTGTCTTATCTTCCTGTTATCGTAAACAGACTTTGTTGATCATGTCGAGTTGCGTTGAGTCGGAGTATTCCTCCGTTACTTGCATGCAGTCGTCGGTGTCAGCTTAACCAAAATTTCAGTTCATACGCATAATTGAGAGATTAATTTAAAAGGCTGAAATGCTTTAGTTTCTGTTTTGTGTGTCCCTACAAAAATTTGTTATGTAACATAAAACATAATATCACCGTTAAGAATGTTTTTTTTTTTAAAAATTGGATGCAAAGCAGTTTTTTTAAATTGTACATGTATGGAATAATGGTCAATTCCATCGCTCTGTCTCAATAGCGACTAATCACAGTGAAATGAAAAATGAAACATGTTTATGATACCGAGAAAAATGTCAGTGACAAACAGCAAAGAAACAATTACCCCACTCTGTGTGTGGCCTAATCTGTCATACCTGACCTTCACTGAATCATTTTTTGGATCAACGCCTTTTTCCAGGATAAACTTATTTGATTTATCCGTTCTCATCCTGGTTTCCAGTTCTGAATGAATCTCATAAATCAAAGAAAAGCTTACTTTAACTCCATACTATTGGACGGTTTTTTTTTCCTGTTTGCTTATAGGCTTCTATTTTTAAGTAAGTTATTTTATAATTACATTTTTAAACAATGAGTGCTGTAAAAAGCTCGTGAGGTGATTTTCTGGAAATCCTTAGGCATAAGGGAAGTTTTAAGTCTTAAACAAGTGAAAACTTTAATATTTGTTTTTGTAAATATATTTAATATATGTTTTACTCGAAATTTACTTTTAGTTCCAACAATGGCTTAAGATAAATTAAATATTTTTTATAATATTTTACTATATTTAATATATCATAACGTTTCCAAATACTAATTCTACTAAGAATAAATCATCAGATTGGATAGTTAAAATAAAATTCTTTACTTTTCTGTTTTTTTAAAAATCATTTATGTTAAAAAAAACGTTTTATTTGTTTCATAAATGTTCATTAAATTTCTGCAAATGAGGGAAACAAATACCTTTATATTTAATATGAAAAATATTAAATTATGATTTTTAATACTTTGTAATAATAAAAGTCCTGTGATAAATTGAAACTGAAAGATCAGTTTCTACTGTGTAGATTTTTTTTATTGGGAATACTTATGTAATAATACTTGAAATATTATTACATACGTAGTTTAAGAGAAGATATATTTTATAAATCGCGGACATTATAATTTGAAAAATAACTTTAGAAGACTTATATTTTTTAAGTATACTTTATAGACATGCATTATTTTTTTATTTTTCATAAAAACTAACTAGACCCTAAACGGCTATAAGAAATAGATACTATACAGAATTGTTACATATAATTATTGAAGAATAAAACATTTAATCATTACAACTTCCAAAACTGAATTGTAATTAAGATATTTTCATTTCCCTTTCCTTTTTGGAACGGCATTCCGCAATTTTATTTCCAACTAAACTTTCCTCACGCTTAAATGCCTCGAGGGATTTAAGGAAACCACAATAATTAAAATATCAACCACCCACGCGTACTTGGCTTTTCTGAAAAGATATAAATAGAATTTCATTTCTATTTTTCTCGTTTTTTCCCCTCATTTTTCCTCTGAGAGGCAAGAGAAGAAATCGTTAGTTTTGCAAGTTGACTTGCTGTCAGAATTTAGAATTCAACATGCCTGCGCTGAGAATCTCTTATGAGAAAATATTTACAGGAGTTAGAGTTTATTCCACTTCAGTAAATATTCATTAAAACTTTGCCTTTTGCTGTAAGGAATAACACGCCTGTAGATAGCGAACTGTGAAACTTTTAAACTTCTTGTTTAAATGACATCGAGTATTAAAATTCACGAAACTGTATGCCAGATGTACGTTATATACATAAAAAAAGAAGGAAAAACATGTGAAAGAAAAAGTATTTTCCTTTTAGATGCATTTTCTTCAATATTTTAAGACATAGTTCTATAGAATACACATTCCTCCCATCGAATTCGGCTTTCCTGATATAGTTTTGCGTTTTGAATATCCTTTTACAGTTGTTATATGAATGTATGGGAAACAAGACTTCATCCATGTTTTATGAAGAAACCCACTATTTTTAAAGTTTTCAATCTTGTTTGGGTATATTTCTGAATTCTAAAAATGTCCATATTACTCTTCTAAAGCTTTTTAAATCATTGTGAATAGTTTTTAAATGTAAATTCTAAGCTATTATGGCGATAGCATATCGTAGAAAAACGTCTTTTATTATAAAAGAAATAAAAAGGATAAAATAAGAATTTATGAATGTAATTTTTCGAAAAGAAAATTCTACAAATCAAAGGGGAAAACTCTTGTATTTCAAAAAATATTATAATTCAGGAAAATCTAAAGATGAAAACATTATTTGTGACAAACGACAAATGCATGCACCATTTTTGCTTATAAAAAGATTTTTATTTGCACAATTTTTCTTTTATGCAGGATTAAATTCTCTCTAAATGCGATATTGTTTGTAAGCTTTCAAAATGACAAAATATTTACCTTATTGATAGTTGTTTTATGAAATAACTTCATTAATGTCTGAAATATTCATATAAATACATTTATAAGAGTATATTATACATTGCTGGCCAACGTAAATGCAACACACTGAAGGAAGCAAGCAATAACATGAAATTTACAACATGCATTAGCGGAAGTAGATATGCAAATGATTAGAATTTCAGCGCAGACACACATCACGCACGCCTGTGGCGCCACATCAAAGCGCTATTTAAGGCTTGGTGATTTCGACGATTTCAATTTCGGAAATTGTGTTTTTCTTGTGGTTTTTTTTTTCAAAAAACGATCAGTTATGTCTCGTAGAAAACAGCGATCAGCTTTTGATCAAGTTCGACAGAGGAAGGATAGAGTGGACTACCGAAATTGTGGATTATCGTCCAGGGAAATCGGTAGTCGTTTTGGACGAAACCAAACAACTGTAATGCAGATATGTGACCATTGGATTCAGGATAATACGACGGACCGACGTGGTCGATCGCATCCACCTCGTGCACCACTTCACGTGAGGACAGGCAAATTGTGCGCATGGTAGTGACGGATCGCTCAGTCACATCACGAACCATGGCACACAACATTGAGTCTGTAACGCATCATTCGGCGCACCATTCGACACCGTTTACAGCAGAGTGGTCTGTCCGCAAGACATCCATTGCTTGGTCTACCCTTGACACAGAACCACAGACGTCTCCGCAGCCAATGGTGCGATGAAAGAAGGATGTGGGCGGAAGAATGGAATGAAGTTGTCTTTTCCGATGAGTCACGCATTTGTCTGCAACAGCACGATGGTCGGATTCGTGTCTGGAGACACCGTGGAGAGAGGATGCTGAACAGCTGCGTTATGCACCGCCACACTGGTCCTGCATCGGGTATTATGGTATGGGGCGGTATTGGATATCATTCTCGCACTCCTCTAGTACGCATTGCCGGTACTTTAAACAGCCAGCGCTACATCTCCTAGGTGTTGGAGTCGGTTGTCCTTCCTTACCTTCAAGGCTTGTCCACAGCCATATTTCAACAGGATAATGCGCGATCACACGTGGCACGCATTGTCCAAAGGTTCTTCGTCCATCACCAGATTGAATTGCTTCCCTGGCCGGCTCGCTCTCCGGATTCGCCGGAAATGTGGTAGAAAACACGTGGTCCATGGTTGCTCAACGATTGACCCAGATTACACCCCCAGCTGCCACACCAGATCAAATTTGCAACGTGTGGAAGCTGCTTGGTCTGCTGTACCCCAAGAACACAGCCAAAGTCTCTTTGAATCAATGCCGAGGCATGTGGCAGCGGTGATCTCCAAGAATGACGGCTACTCTGGCTACTGATTCTGGCAGAAACCACGCTTCACAAAAGTCTATAAATTTAATCATTTGATACTTGGTCAACATGTTATCTACAAAATAAATTTTGTTGTACTATCTCTAGTCTTTCTTGGTGTTGCATTTACGGTGGCCAGCAGTGTATATTAAAACAAATAACCATATATTTATACACTATATATTTTCCTTTTAAAATACATAAATTCTCTAAGTAAAATTTTTTACTCTATTTTTCATTCAATTAACTCTTTACCAAATGAAATTTTATTATCTTACTAAGGAATGGAAAAATAAAAACAAAAGTATTCAAATAATGAGGAACTGCATACCTTAAGAATCCACAAAAAGGTGGGACATTTTTATTTTACTCTCAGAAATAAATATGGTAAAATTTGGCTTCACTTAAGACATTTTTTTCTTGAAATATGATGTTATTGAAGGAAATCAATTAATTTACAGTACTTTGTGTGTGCAAATGGATTAAGACCAACACAACAATTTTCTCAAATTTTGTTTAATTAGTATATGCACTTTAGTATAGGCACAATTAGTATAGGCACAGACTTGACATGCACAGTATAGCAATCTAATACAAAATATGTCCTCCTTTAGCTTGAAAGATATCCCACACACTGTTTGGCATTAATTTCACCAAATTAGTGCATAAATTATTGATCTCATCGCGAAACCAAATTTTTATACCATTCACAATAATTGCTTTCTTTTTTGAGCAGTTCATTTTACTCACACGTTTTTTTTACAATGCTCCACAAATTTTCGATGGGAAAAGAAATCGAAATACAAGGCTAATCCAGAACCATTATTTTCTGGGTTTTTTTTTAATCTCCTTGTTAGCTTAGAAGTATGGCATGGAGCAAGATCTTGTTGAAAGATATCAACACTACCAGCAAACTTTCCCTCATAGGCACAAGTTTATTTTCTATTATAGAAATGTATTATTTAGAGTTCATGCCTTCAAATGGTACTCAGCTGCCCGGTCTTTGAGAAGTAAAATAACCCCAAAGCATCTGTTTCTGAGAGTGCTTAACTATTTGAATAAGATGTTGTTCCCTGATGGGTTCTCCACCACTTCGCCTGATAAATCTTAGTCAAAACCCTTGCACAAAAAATACGTCATCGCTGAATACAACCTTCTTCCAATCCTATGCAGTTCATGACTGATATTTCCTGGCCTAATCCAAACTTTTTTTCCATTGCATGTGTTAATAACTGTTCTCCGATTGGTTTTCTTGCAAATCTCTCAGCTTCAATAAGCCTTGATCGAACTGTTGACGAATCCACGCTCACACCAGTAGCTAATCATTTCTTCTGAAGCTCTTTACCTGTTTTATAACGATGCATTGTACTATTTTGTACAAAAAATTTGTTTGTTCGAGGTGTGGTGTGGTCTTACGTTTGCCTTCACATTTACTCTTTTAATTTGTGCCCCAAAATTCATTTGCTGATTAATAATTCTAGAAGCACTGAATTTTCCAATTCCAACTGCTGCAGCAATATCCCTCACAGCCATAGAAGTATGCTGACTAAGGGTAACTAGTCATTTTCCAGTTAGTGATATACATTTCTTAAATACACCTCAGAAGAGATAATGCACACGCAACTACTTCTTTCAGTAACTGAAGAAAAAAAATTTCTTACATGTCATGATCTTGTGATCAAACCAGTTTAAACCAGTCAAGATCAGTCGATTGAAACAGGTTTGAGGCAGAAAATCTCCAAGAAAGGAATAATTTTCTCAAAAATATGAATGTCCCAATTAATTTACACAGTACTGTAATAGTTGCAGTCTCTTTGAACGGATTGATATAAAATCCTGTCACTGTTTTAAAACCACATTTTTTGACGATCGCAAACACAAAGAGTGAAACGATCTATATACAAGCAAGCGCACAAGCAGTAAAAAAGGACAAAATTATTCTTTTTTTCGACCTCGTTTACTTATTGTCATGGTCAACCAAAAGCTATTAAAATCACATGATTTTCTGTAAAGATTTTTCTGATTGGCTTACAATCGCGGATGATACAAAATCTTACCATCTTGCTTTAAAAGCGCTAAATTTATTTTTTTAAAAAATAAAGTTGTGTTTTTTTATTTCTCGATAGAAGTTACTATTCTTTTACCAATGTGCCACTTTTATGAGTAACGAATTCCTCGTCTTTTGAACTAAACCTAAACATAAAATTTCGAAACTTTCTGTGAAAAAATTTGCTATTTGATTCTAAAAGATTTATTGTACAATTCGACTGTTTGAAAGATTTGAATATTGATAATTCCTCACTACATTAAATTGTAAATTTCAAAAGTAATAATACAAAAAAACATTCAAGTATAAATTATAAAAC
This sequence comes from Trichonephila clavata, assembly GCA_019973975.1. NCBI lineage: Eukaryota > Metazoa > Arthropoda > Arachnida > Araneae > Nephilidae > Trichonephila > Trichonephila clavata. Next base: position 14,076 of record BMAO01014938.1, read on the forward strand.
TCCTAAGAATATAAATTAGTTGTGTAATAACGAAAAAAACTATGAGAGATACCAAACACATTTTAGGTATTTCAATTCTCTCCCTTTATGTTAAAACTGCAATATTTGAAATTTTAAAAAAGTATTTTCCAATAATTAAGTATATACGCTCAGAACAAACAAACGAAATACGCCGTTTAAAAGGATGCACATTAATTTAAAAATTTCGATTGAATCATTAATGGTAAATATATTACATAAAATAATTATTTGCTTAAAATATTGTACTACTTAGTCTCTGTCCGCTAACGGATTTCTTCGAACATATCTGTAACTAATGACCAGATTAGAATGCAATTTGGAACAAGTTTAGTTGAAACTATTAATCACCGCGGACGATTTAATTATTTATACATTTAGGAGTTATAATTTAGTTACCTTTAAGTGATTAATTTTAATACTAATTTTGCACAGTGGTTAGAAAATTCAAAAGCTATTGAAGTTGCTCATATTTTTTGACATGTATATGCTTTACAGTTAATTTGTGATATTTTGAGATAACTTAATGTGGATTTAAAATTTAAGTCATATCCTAAATATGTATGCATTTTAATAATGTCCACAAAACGAGTTCACAATTTCACGAAATACATATGCTATACTTGATAACTAAGAAAAATACAATGCTGGAAATGCATCATCATAAATAAAAAAAAACCAACAGATTGCGAAATATGCAGTATGTGAACCTGGATGAAACACGGAGATGATTAGCATTGAACTGCATTTAAATAAAAATGTGTAGCTTAGTAGCACCCTCTACAATACCATAAACAGATAAAGAGAGGAATTTTAAGCTTCTGCAAATGCTTAATCAAACTGTAAACAGCCATAGCGAGATTAGAACTTAACGCATCATTTAAATTAAATTATCTGACCTTTTTTTCAAACTGCCATATGTATATATTTATATTAATCCGCAGTAATTTGCATATAAAATATTGCAGTTACACGCAATGGCAAATGTTGCTTCCTCAGCCCTAGAGTGAAAAGCACGCTCAGACATAGACTCGAACTCTGGACCTTTCTCCTTGGATGCAAGTCTAGTGCTCTACCAAGCTATCCGGGGCTACGTTTCGATAAAGACAATATTTCTCCACATACCGTTTGAAGTATTGTAAGATGTGGCATACACTTATAAAGAGATTCAAATTAAGACTGGAATTGAAGCATCGTTCTGGCAGGCTATCTGTGTCTATTAAGCTTCTGCAAATGTTTAATCAAATTGCAAACCCCATAGCGAGATTAGAAGCTTAACGCATTTAAATTAAACTATCTGGTCTTTGCTTTAAATATTTGAGCTTTTTTTAAAACTTTTTTGAATAACGAGCTTTTGCATATCATGTCGAACAATATATGGAAGTCAGTCGACAGGTTTCAAAATTTGACACTGGAAAGACTACGCACTATTAAAATTATGGTTTATCCTTCTAACAGATTGGGGTGTCAATTGGAAAAAATCAAGCTATAGGGATGGAAATATATGAAATCGGCGTGATGAAGGGTCGCTTTGAGAAGCAGGAATAATTCAATTAATATCGTTAATATCGTTACATCTTCGAGGACATCAATACTGCGCATGTGACAATGATAGATTGCACTGCAAAGCCGACGCTGATTGCTGTGGCGTAAGGCCTAGGTTCGAATCCCAGAGAAGGCATGGATGATTATATAGTGCCTATATATGCGGCGTAAGGGCACTCTAAATATTCTTTGAGCCGAAAGTCCTCTCGAGAGGCTGGGGATGGTGAAAGGCTATTTGACCACACTTCAGGGGGTTCTCCCTTCAATTCGGGGTGGAATAGAATCAAATCGTACTGCTTCCTTGTTGGGATTTCAATACCGGTATACCGAACACCGGTATTTTGAGCCGTTTATCCAATTTTGTAATACTGGTATTCACAAGTTTAAATACCGTTTTATCGGTACTTAAACTTGTATTTTGGTCATATATACAAACATCCATTTATATATACAGGGTGTCCCAAAACGACTGCATAAACACTTTACAGCTAGATTCCGCGTTGGGAGTACACAAAAACTGCCCAAGAAGCGCTCCTGTACGATCCATAGTTTACGAGAAAAATACGAAAAACAAAGTATGACGTCACTGCCGGTGCAAAAAAAAACCCTTTATTGGACATATCAACAACAGTATTTGCATATCTTTCCAGACGATAACGTTTAAAATGCTCGCCGCCCATATCGTGCACATATCCGCACATACCATTAACTTCAATGCAGGGACTTTGGTTCCAGCATGATGGGGCTCCGGCGCATCTCTGTGCTCCTGCACGTGATTGGCTGGATATCGCATAACCCATACGTTGGATACCACATACGTTGGATCGGACGTCAGGGTCCTGTTCTATGGCCGCCACGTTCACCAGATCTTACACCGTTGGACTTTTTCCTATGGAGCCATCTCAAGGAACTGGTGTATTGAGACATAGTGACAACACAAATGGACTTAGGTGCTCGTCTGCATGCTGCTTGTACTTCAGTGAACCCAGCGGTGCTGCGGCGTGGGATGACAGCCACTCCACGGCGTGCTCAAGCCTGACTCGACATGCACGGTAGACACTTTGAACATCTGCCTTAAATTGTGCATATATTGATGTTGATATGTTCAATAAAGAGTTTTTTTCCTGCACCGGAAGTGACGTCATACTTTGTTTTTCGTATTTTTCTCGTAAACTATGGATCGTACAGGAACGCTTCTTTGGGCAGTTTTTATGTACTCCTAATGAGGAATCTAGCTGTAAAGAGTTTATCCGGTTGTTTTGGGACACCCTGCATATCGATATCACCAGGCAAGTCCTTCACCTGCTGTTATATTTTATTGGATTTTACTCCCACGCTTGTCTACTACGCATAGTGCATTCAACAGTCTCTGAAATTTCAGATCCAATTATCTCCCTTATTCAGTAAATATGACCTAACAATGTCAGTATAATAAGACTGGTTCAATCTTTCTCATGGATTGATCCGTCTTCTTTGCTTCAATGAATCCCATATTTCCGTTACTATATTTTGTTTTTTCCCAATATGCGAGAAACTATTTTATCGGAAGCGTACTCCACGATCAGTACAAATTACAATTCTGGCTGATTCGGAATCGCGTTCGACTAACTATTTTTTGACAAGGCATACCGAATTTATTATCGTAAAAAACACTATAAGGACAGAACTGCAAATTCATTAATTGTAAAATATCTTGTATTTTCATTCATGAGCGCTTTCAAAAATCGATACTAACAAGCACACATTACTTAAATACGCTCTGCAATACAAATCTTGTGTTTGTATTAAGCAAGTCTCCATTTGATGTATATTTCACGCATATTAAAAATTTCTTTCCTTAAGTTTTATTTTGGATACTCAGTACTTAAAAATAGATTATGTCAAAAAATTATAGCAATTAATTATATTTCGTAATGATCCCACATTGGGTACTTACGTAGTATCGTAAACTATTGTTGACTTTATATGAAACGAAGTACCTGGTTGCCAAATCAGCGAGTGCGAGACATATGAAATCAAGGTTACCAAACTTGGCGAGTTATTAATAGAGTTGGCGATTGTTGAGATAATACGTAAGTACCTCCCACTGTTGTTATTTGTAATAAAAAACAGTACAGTAGCAAATTTCAATATAATTAATACTTTTTTTTATAAAAAAATTTTTAAATAAAATTTTTATTTATCTGATTTTAATTTCCTAAGATTTTATTTAATAAGATACACATGTTTTTCTCACTATAATATGAACTGTTTAAATTCTTTTGTGTTGGCATTCACTGGAAATTGAGAATTAAATTTTTCTTGTTGAAAATATTAATTTTCCTCTATGTACATATAAGATTTTTAATAATTAAATGTTTCTTTGAAACATAAATCTTTTTCCATGATGCAAGATGGTATATTAACAAATATTAAATTTTGATTAAAAAAAATTGCAGATGATTTCTTGTGCAATTTTTTCATTCTAATGAAAATTAATATTGATAGTAGCTTATATTTTTTAAAGGTACATAGGTATACATACAAAACCGACAAAATTTACTTGTTTTTCCGAATAGAATTTTATTCCATTTCCAAGGCAATTGAAGAACTTGTAGACAAAAAGTACTGTTATTAAGTGAAGAAAGATATACTAGGAAGAAGTAATCTTCGGAAAATGATGCCTAGAACTAGACTCGAAGTATAGTGCTAAACTCAATTTCTCCTCACACAACTTAGCAAAACAGTATTACAACAATTGTTTCAAATTAAAAAGATGGTATCTATAAAGAGTTAGATATTCCTTAATTATGCTTTGAAAAAAACTAGTTAAGTTCTTTACAAAAATTTCTGTTTCTTCTGGAGCCAATAAAATATTTCAATGGTCATAAAAAAAGAGGATAATAAAATTACTTGCCTTAATTTTGAAGTCGATTAATGTAAGAAATGTGGGTATACCGTTACGAATTCAATTTATGATCTCAAACAAAACATTAATGTTTAAAAAATAAGTCCGAGTGGCTTTAAAATTCTTATGAACACGTTAAGGTAAGTAAAACATGATTATACTGATTTAATTATTTCCGTGTGTTTTATAATAATAAGTTTTGCTGACATTTTTCTATTTCGGACACGACTTTAATTCAAAGATGATCAAAATGGATACAGAAAGTAGTAATTAGTATTCAAGCTGCGATTTGAAGAAATGCTAGGCCTATTAACACCAGTCTTTGCAAATTTAAACGACGAATAATCGACAAGGAGGAAATCTGTGGTCTCAACCCTCCAAACTTTCAGATTAAGCCAACCTTAGAATTTCAGCCTTGGCAGATGTGTTGTTGTTTCTTATGCCATGATCTTGACTGCGTCAGATTCAGACCCACGAAATTCATCATGACAAGGGGCTAGATGTACGCCTGCCGTTGGCCGTTGCCTTGAGCACCATTCAGGTGACGGTACGATTTAGCTCGATTCCACCCCATCTTTCAACACCCTTGGGGAGGGTCAGGGGCCTCCCATCTATCTTCCCCTTCCACGAACCTCACGAGAGGACTTGCGACTCGACGGTTATTTAAAGTACCCCTATGCCTCGAAGGCACTATACATTTACAAACATCCATGTCTTCTCCGGGATTCGAACTCAGGCCCTACGGCACAGCAGTCAGCGTCGCTAACCACTATAGTGGGTGGGGGACTATTAGAATTTTCACACACACAGCCTTGGAATATGTAATATATAACAGCCATTTTTAAAAGGCGAAGCTTCAGTGACACCTATGCTTAAAATCACAACTTAACAGAAACAAAGTCAATTAAAAAAATCAACAAATTTTAAAAAATTGTTTGAAATTGCTATTAAATATTAATTTTTATAAAATACAATTAAAACCAAATTTTAAATATTAAAAATAAAAAAAATGTGAAGATGGTACCATGTCGCCCTAATATATTTTGTCTACTTTACCGATACCTTTATAAAGCCTGAGAACTGTGACACAAAATAAACTGTGCTGCCTCCCAATGTTATATGATGATCATTATCTGTATATTAAGTAAAATAACATTCTTCTTTCTATTGGAACTTTAACGCATATAATGTATTTTTGGGGATTAGTGAGGAGATTGTTAAAATGAATTTCGTGCACTAAAAATTTAAAGTGTTAAAATAGTTTCACTTCAGTTTAATAATTTAAAGCTTTTCAAAACTAGATAGTCTTTGTGGTAAGAATTTAAGTCTTGTTATGGGGCTTTAAGATGTTTCCTTTTCTTTCGGTAGAAAGATTTATGTCTTTGGGATGTTGCCAGAATCATGGTATTTCTAACCACGTATCTTAAAAATTAGTCTATGAGAACGAGGAAAATTTTTCGGAGTCGTCTATTATTCACAATTTCGCCTTTTAAGCCCACATTTCATTCTCGTTGGACACTTTTAACTCAACACACCTCGATCTATCTCTATTAGAGAGTGAGGGAGAAGTTGTTTTTGTCGTTTCGTGAAAAATGGTCTTCGATAAATTCCGGTGGTTATCCAGGATCTACAGCATTTTATTTGCATCTCAAAGTATAAATCTTTCTTTTCGGATTCTTTCAGTGAAGATGTTTAGTTACGGATTATAAATATCTATTTTTGATGTTTTTAGGAGCTCTGTATTTTTCAAAAGTAACAGTTCCACAATGATTCCATGTATTATACATCTCAAATGCCATTTTTTTCAGAGAAATGATAAAAGATTTAATAATAAAATATCCGTTTGGAAATCTCTTGGGTAAAAAAAGGTTAACACATCCAAATTTGGTTGTCTTTCTTTGTTCTTGAAAAAATTCTTAATGTTAACATTGTCCATGGTTCCATATTTTCTGAAACCAAATAGAGAGAAAGGGTTTATTAATAATACTTTCTTTTTACTAAGTGTTCCTTAAATATCTGGTAATACGTATATAGTGCGGACATTTGGAGTCTTTTAGTTTTATGTGAATACTAAATATCCTAGATAAAGTTTAAGAAAAAATCTGCTATACACATTAAAAAAATATAATAATTTAGAAATGCACAAACTGTACTAGTCAATTTATCGAAAAACAAAGCAAAACATAAAACTTCAAAATGTTCTTAAAAGTTACTTTTAATCATGTTAATGAATATATTATTATTACTTCGTTACAGATGCATCATACAACGTTATTGCTTTTAGGAGTGTGGTACCACGTAAAGCTTATTCATGATAGTCCACGATCAGAATTTCCCCAATAACGATTGATTCCCATGATGATGACATCAAATGGTGCTTGCACAAAATTTTTCTTCATGAAATACTTAAGAATTATGTTTTACATTTTGGAAAGGTAGAAAATGCAAGGGATAGTAAAAAAAAATTCGTTTATAATCGGGCTAATTTGTTGAATATCATTACAAAACCATCGTTTAATTCAGGTTCAAAAACTCACTTCGCATGATAATTACCTTAACACAGAGCTTCTCAAACTCTGAATATTCGCGACCCAATATTCAGTCATAATTTTCATCGCGTCCCCCCCCCTTCCTCCATACAATAACACAATGTATTGAATTCAATAATACTATACTTAAACGCTAAAGATACAACACGACTTCAAGTTCTTTCGTGCCACCGACGTATATAAAGGTTTCGCTAACCAAAACGATAATTGCCAGGGACGTATATATACGTCTTTCCGAAGTACGATCTTTTTTGTGCACTGCTATCCATAAAATTATTCCGAAGGCTTTGGAATGCAATAAAATTAACTTGACAGTGTTTGTGAAAGATTTACTTATTTCATAGGATTTCCTTATTTATTACTTTGCTGCACCCCCATATACGTCGAAAATTGTGGCATTGGGGAGCGATTTGCGTAACTTTTAACTGGCATTTAAGGGATTCATTATAAACCGTACAAATTATCAAGATAAATATTAATTTTTGGATATAATTTTTTGTATGACAAACCCTCACATGGCTCACTGTTAATTTTAAAACTTGTTCTTAACTTAGTACTGTTAAATTAATTATAAAATACACTGTGAAGTACTGATACATTTATTACTGTATTATATCACTGTAAATGCATATCTTATTTTTTATTACGTCAGAATGTATTTTGTTTGTTTATTTTTCATAAATTAATGATTTTCTTAAATACTCTTTTGTTTTCGACTTTTCAATATGCTCGCGCCCCTTTTGTAGAGTTATTATGCCCCCCTAGGGGGACGCACCCCACAGTTTGAGAAACGCTGCCTTAATATAATTCTTCTTATTAATTTCGGCTCTATATTTCAACAAAGAACTAAATAATATAAAAACAGAAGACTTTTACTAAAGTATTTTTTGATAAAAATCTTTAAAATATAATTTTAAAAAAGTTAAAAAAAGCTTCCATTTTAAAGTACTGAAAAAAACATTTAATGCGAAAACGCTTAAGATGAAATATCTGCTTACACTAGGGATTGCAATATCGGACCAAAAGTTCAATACCGGTATTGGGTATTTTTTATACTGGGATATGGTAGTAGAAATTTTAGCAAAAGAAAGAAAACACATGTGTTTCATTGTTTTAATACCTAGTTTTATTCGAGAGTGTAAGTTTCACGAAAAATAATCTGTAACTTATAAATTATAACAGTATATAAAAAAAATCACAAAAAAATAAAGGAACATCTTATTTATTTAAATCACAAGAAACTGTAAATATTCACATATTTACCTTTAAATCTCTCATCTTAAAATAAATCGTTTTCTCGTCAGATGATTTTAGATTTAGCTGCTTTTTGTGTTGTATTTTGGTTTGTTGAAATTTTGTTAGTTATCTCTAATGCTAATTTTTGTTCAAGAGACAATTCCTTTTCAATAACGGCATTAGTGCCATTATCATCTTCTTCTGAATGTGGTTTATTAAAAATTTGAACGAATGTGAATTGGTTAGTCTGTTTTCTTCTTTTTCATTCTTCTGTGTGATTAGTTATTCATTAATATGGGTTATTATTTATGAGTATATATATATATATAATGAATCTGAAAAATATTTTGAACCCTAAAATATGATTGTTATGCAAATGCAATGCGAATAACAAACTCGCCAACTTAAAAAAACTGTCGAAATATTACGCACTTTCTTCTAAACTACAACCTGGTTTTCACATATACCAATCTTAAAATACAAATCCCACGTGAGTGCAGTATCACTTTGAGCTGTAATATAATTGTTTCGGCCCCCTCCTTGGATGATTCATATACACTGGCGTCCAAAAGTTAAGCATAATTGACAATTATGTAAATAAAGAAGGAACTGTAAATCAGAATGGCGGGAAACGTGATATGCGAGTATAAATCGGTTATAAAATAAGGAAGCAAATCAAAAGAATAATAATTAATTTTACTATCCAAAGTAGCAGTTTGAAAGAAAACTGAGCATAACAAGGATTCACACTTTAAAGAAAAAATGAAAGAAAGCATTAAATAAAATACTGATGCTGCAGTTTAATAAGGCGTGTGGTCACCTATGACAGCCAGGCACGCTGCACAGCGATTTACCATACTTGCTATGAGATGATGAATGAGTCGTGTGCTAAAACGGCTCCAAGCTTCTTGGAGAGCTCTCTTCCGTTCTGTAACGGAGCTTGGTGGGTACGAAAGGGCTGCAATCCCATACATGCTCGATAGGATATAAATCAGGGGAGTTCGCAGGCCACGACATGCGCTGGATGTTTTCCGTTTCAAGGGTGTCATCAATCAGCACCGCTCGGTGGCATGGCGCATTATCATCCATGAATATGAAGTCAGGACCTACAGCACCGCGAAACAAGCAAACATAAGGCTCAAGAACTTCGTCTCTGTATCTCTGAGCAGTCACAGACCCCGTGTCAAAGAAATGGAGATCTGCGCGGCCGTCCATCATGATGCCTGCCCATACCATTACTCCCCTTGATAGAAAATGTCTTTCCGTTATGTTTCTTGGTTCAAAACGTGTTCCACGTTCTCTGCATATCGTTACCCGCCGAGAATCGCTGCTCAGACTAAACCGGGACTCGTCACTGAATATCACATTGGCCCACTCTCCCACATTCCAATGTTGATGTTTCAAACTCCAGTTCACACAAGCGTGTTTATGCGCAGACGTGAGGGGAATGCAAACTTCTGGTCTTCTGGCATACAGGTCAGCATGATTGAGTCTCCTGTAAACGGTTTGTCTCGAAATTCGTATTCCTGTGGCGACTGTGAGCGCCGAACCCAGTGCTCTGGCAGTACTGCCAGTCTGACGTCGCGCACTTATTACCAGATATCGGTCTTGGAGAGGGACTGTGACTCTTGGTCAACCTGATACCGGTTGTAGTGGGACATCTCGCTTTATTTGAAACCTCTGCCACAGTCTTGAGATCAAATACTGGTTCACATTCAGAATTCGAGAAACTTCGGTTTGTGATCGTGAGGATTCCAGCATTCCAACGATTCTTCCTTTCGTAAACATGTCCATTTGGCGTTTTTGTGCCATCATTCCCTTGTTTGATGGTTAACAACGTTCCTTCGCACATAAGTTGCACGAAACTTGTCTGAACTGCCTATGCTGCGTGAATAATTTTCTCCGCGTTTCGACATGTGCCGGTGTTTCACTCAGTCCGTAGTCGACTGAGGAATAATTTTACGAGCATTTACTCCATGTTTTTCGTATTTTACGGTTTATGCTAAACTTTTGGACACCAGTGTACTTTATCACTTATCTTCATTGTATGATGTAACTTTATATTCACAGTCTAATTAATTTTGCCCATTAGGGAGACAAAAAAAAAACGTATACTATTTTACTAGATTGGCAATCCCTGGACCTATAGTGGAGACAATTTTATGAAATTTCCAGTAAAAACCGATAAAACGATTGTTAAACTTGTGAATACTGGTTTTACAAAATTGTATAAATGGTTAAAAATACCAGTTTTCGGTATTCCGGTATACCGGTATTGAAATCCCTAGTTAACACGAAACAATACAGCAGTCCTGACAAAAGTACTATGTATTTTTTTCTTTTAACACATAAAGATTTTCTTTTGGAAATTTACAAAATACGGAAAACACTAGCCACTTAATGAAATGTTTTAAATTGTTTGTGCATTATTGGACTGCCCTACTGTACCGTCAGATGAATACGTTGCAGTGAATGATGATAATGCGTGTACAACCCCAATTATATAGGAGAAAACAAACTTTTTGCAGTTTGTTGAAAGCTCAAAAAATATATTGATGCAGAGGTCTGACGACGAAAATGAGATGAATAATGCAGTTCCAGTACCCATCTCATCTAAATGGAGGAACTTTAGTAAAATTATGCACAATAACTTACTCGCCCATTCGAATGGCTAAATAGATAGTAAAATTAATTATAATGAACAATTTTTGGACAATTTATTTGATGTAGGGAAAGACCATTCAAATCAAAGTATCAGATTATTTTACAAAAACAGTATGTTAAAAATGTTTTGATTTTTAAAAGCTCAAAAATAATGTTGTAAATTATATTAAGTTCTTGTGGATGATTTTGTGTTTAATTGATTTTTTATTACATACATATATATATATATATATATATGTCTTAATTTGTTAAATATATGGTTTTTTTTCGTATTATCTTTAACACGAAGATATATTTCAGTCTCCTCAGTTTCGTCGTAAACAATTTTCACTGTATGTACGAATATTTAAAAATAATACAAATAATTAATATCATTTTTTTCTTTTTATTTGTAGGCCTGGCATAAACGCTACTTCGTACTTCGTGACGAGACTCAGGACCGTAGTCCCTGCCTGGAGATGTACGAGAAAGATGAGCTCTTCACGGCACCCCTCGGAATCGCTGGACCAAAACTCATCCTGGACTTAGGGCAGTGTGTCCACATAGGGTTTACATCGGACTCTACTCGATTTCCTTACGCCCTGGTTATTGTATGTCAGGGCAGATCACCCCTCATCCTCGCCGCGGAGGATGAGCTCAGCGCACGATCATGGCTACTAGCCCTAGGACTTATCACGCACAAGGGAAATACTGGTAAGCTCTTCAAGGAACAGTAATTATTTATAATAATTTATTCTAAATTTAGATGCGGTTCGACTCAAATTTGTTGGTATATTTTTTGAAGCAGAATTGAGAAGACTATCATCCACATCACCAATAGGTAGTCTACTTTAAAAAATACATATGTTGTCTACCCTGTGTAAGTCAGTGTTTTCGAAGCCATTTAAAATCAAACATGGGTAGCATTGTTTTTAATTATGAAGAACCTTTTCAGATAATTAATAGTATTTTTGGCACCAAGTGGGATTGATGATGAACTGGGTTGCTTGTGTCAAGTCACGAGCTCAAGTCTTGCTGCTCCCGTAATTTTGCCATATGCAGGATTTGATGCTTGTATAAGGTAATTAGGGCATTATACACTTACAAAAAATCAATTTTTCAATTTCAGTATTGAAATACAGTGCATATTTTCTGATTCTAAAAACGTATAACACTTATAGTTGGTTGATAAAATAACCTTAAACTATGACAAAAACGTAAAAAAATAATTACGTTTATTTTTTTTTCACTATTTCTCGAAAACATAATTTTTTGCTTTAGGTACACTTTAAAAAAAAAGCTATTGTAGTATACGGTTTAAATTTTTTTATACTTTTAAACAAGATACATGTGCATATAGTGAATCTATGTTCTTAGACAAAGTAGAACATAGGTTCTTTTTTTAAAAAAATAGTTTAATGTATAAAAAAGAGGAAAAATTAAAAATTTCAAATTTATAACGTTTTATAATTTTTTTGAAGAAACTATCTTACTATTTTATTAAAAATTAAGTTCACTGTATTTTGTGTCTTAATTTATATAGAGCAAAAAAGTTTTACATATTTAAGAGATGCTTTTTTTTAAATGGAACCTAAATGATGTAAGCATGTATTATGATATCTCAAAAAATATGTCATATATTCCAACTTAAATGAAACAGAAAAAAAAAATTAAATACAAATTATTTCTGTTTTTCTACAGGATAATTAAAATATATTTATTCAGATCACACAAAAAAAAATCACAGCTCTCTTGGAAATTTTAAAAAAATATATGTCCTAGAAAAAGTCTTATTTTTGGTATTTTACTCTTTCGAGCATGTCCTGGTATCCTTAAATCTAGCAAGGGTGGAAGTACTCTTTTTGGTGTAGTGGGGAAGTTTATTGAGGAAGATTTTAGATGTCGTGTGAGCCAAGTTTCTTTCTCGTTACGCGAATAAACACTCCTGCCACTTCTAAGTGCAACTTTAATATATTATTAATCAATCAAATATATTTAAAGGTTAAATATGCTTAAAAATTGAGATGTGGTTGGATAAAAAGAATGAGCTACAATTTTCAAGCCGCTTGCACTGACGAGATTCTAGGAGAATGACACTCTAGTTACTAGAGTCTACTATGTATTAGGAAAGAGAGTTAGGTGTGGAAAAAAGGTTTTTCCCCCCAGAAACGACGTTCTGGAATTAGCAGCATCAAATAAGTTCAAATGAAATATGCTCTTTAGTTGTTGACGCTGGTGTAAAACCAAGCGAAATGTTGTACCAATTGTCAGAGACCTTTCAAGATAAGCTAATTTCAAAAACATAACTGTGCAATTGAGCCGATCGTTTGCTGGTTGATTAGAATAAAAGAGAAAAAATGAAGTATGGCCATTGTCCATCCATCAAAATCAGATGTATTATTATTGTTGTTGATACACGCCCATAATAGTAGTTGTGTATCATTCGCAGCTTGTAGAAAATGTAAAACATGTTTATGGTAGGAAAAGAAAGGGATAAAAAAACTATTGTTTAAAAATGCGATTTTGCGACATAATAACGATCCATTTTATACGACAGCCGTACAAAACAAAAACTCGAGGGCATTAATTAAAACAGTTTAAAAATTCTCCGTTACAAACTTGATTTATCTTCTATATGTTAACACTGCTGAAAGTTGCTTTAAGTGGACAAAAAGCAGATATCAATGCGCATGTAGAAAAATTTGCGCTCCAATTACTTCAGAAAGAATTCCAGTTGTCAATTGATTGCGTATTGTGCTTCCAAGCCACAGGTTCAAGGTTTAAGTCCTGGCATGAGCAAAGTCGACTTAGCCTTTCATCTTTTCAGTGGGTCAATAAATGAGTTCCAGACTTGCTTGGGAACTAAACACTGAGGGGTTTGCGTCAGACTGACCACTTGATCGGATCCTCAGCACACAAGGTCACGAGAACTGAGATGGGCACTTAAGGCCGTGGACCGCCTTGTGATGATACACCACTGAGTTTAATTTTAAGAAGCAGTTAACATTTTTTTATTGCGACATGAAAATAAGTGTTTAAGTGCTGATGAAATAATATCTAGATAATAAAGAGATTGAATGGAAAAATATTTTTAAAAGCACTTTTTATGTTCTTAAATTTTTATCAGAATTTTGGTTCATTTTCTATCCAACTTTATATTCGAATTTTCTATTACATGTTTTCCAGATTTTAAAAAAAATATTAATAAAACAGAAAATTTCTTTTAAAGAAAATTGTTTTTCATTTTTTTTAAAAGTGTAAACACTAGTTTTAGTTTCTAGAAACCGGAGAAAAAAAAACATTATTAATAAAAATCTACTAATTCTTTTAAACAATTTATACTTTGCGCACTGAATTCAAAACTAATAAATTTTTGCTTAAGGATGCAATTTTTATTTACTTTTGATTAACATAGGCATATTTGTAATTAGAATTTTTTAATCATTCATGAATTGAAATATGTAGGAACAACTTGAGTAGTCCAAATTTATGTTGTTTTTTTGCGGCTACGAACAGTGAACCAAATAATTCTAGATCACTGAAATCTAAAGTAAAACATAAAATTCATTCTTTGGATCCTTTTCGAAACATCTGGATAAATAAAAAATATTCTATGCAAGAGATATCTTCCATGTTATTGATGGCCCACAATGCTCATGGAATATCTTCTTTAGGACACAGAATATCTGCACCACCTTTGGTTAGAAAGAGTCATTTATTCTAGCTGTAACACATGAATTGTTTACCTTCAAACAAGAATCTTTCACCTTATAATACATGATCATAAATATTGCGTAAACTGTGGGTGGGCACATTTCAATAGATGCTGAAAGTTTTGCTTTTTAAACCATTACCTTCAATCGAAAGATAATTGTTTTATGAATTAAAAAAGATAAAAAATGCTGACTGATAACATGGAGAATCCCAAACACCTGTGATGAAAGAATCATTTCTCATATTAAGTTTTTTCTAAGCTGACTAAAGTATCTACAGAAGTACCCAATCGATTGATATTGACGTAATGTGGATTGTAACCATCTTTAGCATTATAAGAAACACTTGATAAAACCCTTTTTGCTGATCACTAACTACATTGAAAATGTAATGCATATACTAAGGTTTGTGATCAATCAATACAGTTTTTTTATGTAACTCTTTTTTTTTCAAGATGTCTGCTTGTAGTT